>WNWK01050759.1:0-12721 GCA_009830355.1 Cherax destructor | reverse complement strand
ACCCCCCGGGCCTGTAAAGATATAATCATGGCCCTCGACCGGCCCAGATCGCTTGCGCCCCGCCCCCACCTCCATCAGCCCCACTATCACCTGAGCACCCCCACATTGGACCCGCCTGCCTACCTGGACCTCCGCCCCAGTAAATCCCAACTGGCCCCCCCCCAAAATCTGCCCCATCCCAACATCCACCTGTAATGGATCATCCGAACCCCTGAATCACTTCCACCAGGGACATCTATGCCTTCCTCTATCACGGGTTTTCCCCAACCTCCTTTTCATTCACCCTCTCCCCAAAAGGGCCGGGGGGGCCGGCCCTGCCACCCTCCACTTTTTCCCCAGCCCTGGCCCTTTGCTGTCCCCATCACCGCCCCCCTCATTTTTTTGTGGTTCTGTGGGGATCTTGCGTTACTTGTGAGCACCTCCCCCCAAACAATCCGCGCTACATGATCAAAATTCCCCATATCCTGCACGTCCCCCGTTGTCCTCGAAGTCAATACATTCGAAAACTCAGCCATAATGATGAAGATGGAATGGGCCCCATCACATCTTTAAGGTGAAAGATCCTCGGGAAGCCCCTCCAGGGTCCCACACTCCACCCCTGCCCCAGATGATGTCCCTCCTGCGAAGCCCGCCCCCACATCCATTTGATCCACCTCAAAAGGACATTTTATTTTTCCCCATGGGGGCCGAAACCCACCCTTTTAATCGCCCCCGCCCATTGACCGAGGGGGTTCCGAGTCCCCTTACCAATGTCCATATGTGCAGCGTTTTTAACCTTCATGAAGATCCTGTTCTCCTTTAGTGCCCTCCCCTACAGTTTCCCCCATATCAAGGTTTTATCTCGAAGAATAGTAGGAATTTAGCCGCCACGCAGGTTTAATTACTCCCGTAACCCTGTCTATGCAGGGTGTTTATGCGGATCTGCCCCCCCGCCATGACAGTGAAAATAAAGGCTCACGCCCCCCCAGGGCCAGAGACCAGAGTAAAACCCTTCCCCCGGGGCTGGGTGGGGAAATTGAACATTACACTGTGAGGATAGGCTGCCGGGTGTGGGAATTGTCAGTCAAACAACGCCGACACTTTGACAGTCTTGAAGATGATGCCACATGCTGCTTTTAAAAAACATAAGTAAAATTTTTATTTATATACCAAAATTTTTTTTTTTTTTTTTTGGGGATATGTTCTGATATGAAAATATAATATCAAAAAAATGGGATAAGCGTAAATCGTCATTTTCAAAAATCGTTGTAATAATATAATTTGGGCACAAGTAAAGTAAGTCTAAGAAAATATTTGTTGAAAAAAACTGAGAGGTAGTGATCATTATGAACATTGCTTGTCTCTTCGTCTACTCAAACCGTTTTCACTCCTTCCTACCCAATCCCTTTCCTTCTTCTTTTGCCATCCCCCTTTGGCCAAAAAAAAACTGAGTTATATAAACCCATAGACAAAAAAAATAATTTAAATTTTAACTCACTTTTTCACCCTTCAACACGCCGAGAGTATAATACATCATGATAAAAAAAGACTGGCGACCATATTTGTTTAGCACTTGATGCTTAATAGAGCCACCAGCGTTGCTGGGGGCATCTTTTCAGCAGTTGATGGATCCACCAAAATTTTTTGACCCTTTTATGTCGGCTACTTGATGAGCCCAAAAACCCGTTTCTGTAGATCCTGCAAACCCCTTTATAACCCCTCCTAGCTGTTGCTGTCGCATTTTGCTTTATTTTTTTGGATCCACCTGGCACTTGTTTTAACATCTTGCCCGCCTTTATGTATTCACTTGGCTATTTTGAAGCATCTTGTTAACCAGTGGTGGATCCATCTGGGTTTTACTATAGATATTCTCAGTGTTTTGATGAATCAACACCTTTATGCTCAACCAACCTGTTTCTTCAGCAGAACAAAAATTTTTTACGAAGGGGGGTCAGGAAAATAATGCTTAATGGGAGGGGATCCCCAGGAAGCTGAGAAACACACACAGGCTTCCTGTGGGTTGACCTGACCACGCCCCCCCTGGGGGATGATTTTTACCAAAAAGTCTCTTGCTGCTGACGCCGCACTGTTTTCCCCTGCACTTTGGGAGTCGCCGACGTGCTCTGAGTCTGTTGTTCACTTTCCTCCTGCCGTTTCGGCCTTAACCCCACGATGGTAAACCCCTACTTGAAGTGTTAGTCTGTGATTCCCCCCAAATTTCATTATATACCCAAATGACGAAACATAAAATTTTGAAAAACCTATTGCCCCAAAAAATTTAAATATCAAAGTTTTTGGGGGATATTCCCAAAATAGGAGCTTTTTTAGAAAGTGTTTCAAGCCAAGACAAAACCATTCTCATTGCTAATTTAATAAAACTGTAATGCTGTTACCTAGCTCCAATATCAATTTGTTCCATAACCTGTATCAATATAGACGGTTTTTGTGGCGTAATTTTTGTGAGCTCCGTACGTCTCTGTGACTCATTTGTTATCTTTAATTTCCCGTCTCAACCCTTGTTTCTTGTCCCCTGCTTTAAGCAGCCTGAGTCTCTTTATAAATTCACTATCTGTACGTACTTGAAATAATGTCGTAAGGCACATGCAAATGTAAAGTGAGGTGTCACTGATAGGTTAGATGTACGTATTTTGTAGTGTGACATATGTCCTGTAATGTGACGCGTGTCCTGTAATGTGACGCGTGTCCTGTAATGTGACGCGTGTCCTGTAATGTGACGCGTGTCCTGTAATGTGCGCGTGTCTGTAATGTGAGGTCCTAATGACGTGTCCTGTAATGTGACGCGTGTCCTGTAATGTGCGCGTGTCCTGTAATGTGACCCTTAATGTGGCGTGTCCTGTAATGTGACGCGGTGTCCTGTAATGTGACGTGCCTTTTGTCCCTGTAATGTGACGCGTGTCCTGTAATGTGACGCGTGTCCTGTAATGTGACGCGTGTCCTGTAATGTGACGCGTGTCCTGTAATGTGACGCGTGCCCCTGTAATGTGACGCGTGTCCTGTAATGGGGACGCGTGTCCTGTAATGTGACGCGTGTCCTGTAATGTGACGCGTGTCCTGTAATGTGCGCGTGTCCTGTAATGTGACGTGTCCTGTAATGCGCTTTCCTGTAATGTGACGCGTGTCCTGTAATGTGACGCGTGTCCTGTAATGTGACGCGTGTCCTGTAATGTGACGCGTGTCCTGTAATGTGACGCGTGTCCTGTAGGCGTGTCCTGAAGTACGCGTGTCCCTGAATTGACGCGTGTCCTGTAATGTGACGCGTGTCCTGTAATGTGACGCGTGTCCTGTATGTGCGTGTGTCCTGTAATGTGACGTGGTCCGTAATGTGTGTGTCCTGTAATGTGACATGTGTCCTGTACATGTGTACTGTAATGTGGCATTGTTCTATAGTGCTCACCTATTTGTGGTTGCTCCATGAGCTTTATCAAACCTCGTCTTTAAAACTACGTATGGTTCCTGCCTCATTACGTCACTTGCCAGACTATTCCACTTCTTCAACTCTTGACTAAAGAAATACTTCCTATTATCCCTTTGACTCATCTGAGTCTTCAACTTTCTGTGTCCCATTTCTGGAACATCCTGTCTCATCCACCTTGTCAATTCATCGCAGGATTTCGTATGTCGTTATCATGTCTTCTCAACCCTCCTGTCATCCAGTGTCATCAGGCCGATTTTCCTTAACCTTTCTTCGTAGGACATTTCCCTTTGCTCTGGCCCGGTCTTGCTGCAAACCTCTGCACTTTCTCTAATTTCTTGGCGTTTTGCCCGGGGGTGGGTTTTAAACTGGTGCGATAGTCCAGTATCCCCGGACACGGGGTACGTCTTGAATGACCTTTTAAAAAGGGTTTGGAAACCCCTTTTCTCAGGTTTCCCAGGGGCCCATATGCTGCAGCAGTTATCTGGTTGATGTGGGTCAGGAGATGCCAGTATTATACTCACCCCAAGTCCTTTTCCTTGGTGATTTTTTAGTCTTTGGCCACCTAGCCTATACTCTGTCTGGGGCTTTTTCCCTTCCCCCGCCTTCCCCAATTTTTTCATTTCGGGGTTAAATTTGAGGGCCCGTTTCTGGGGGATTGCAGCCTGTCCAGGTCTCTTTGTAGTCCCCTGATCCTCACCCCGTTTAATTCTCCCCATTGACGCCATCATAGTGTGATATGTGTTTTTTTCCTTTTAAGGTAGGCGAAATTGCAGACCTTGAGAATGCAGGAATTTTAAGCATGATACCCTTTCATTTGGTGCAAGGGTTGGAAAAAGTTCTGTCTAAGGGGGGGGGGCCCAGTTATTGATTTTGCCCAAAAATTTTTTAAGAGAGCCATCCTCTGTATGACCGTTTTTCCAGTGGTTGGGAACAAAACCATCAACGTAAATAATTTGTGGAGGGTGGTGCCCCCGTTATCAAAAAAGGCATCATGTTTGGTTTCAAAGGGGAAGCTTTTTTTGTGATTTTAGAAGTATTTGGGGGGGGAAAAGGGGGATGGTATTAAAAAATTTATTCCATGGAGGGGGAGAAGTCCCCTTTGCCATTGACATAGATCTGTATCTGATTCATGCGGGGGCCCGTTCCATTTTTGATCCATCTGGGGGGATGTTGCCAGTGGTGGGGAAAGTTTGGAGGCTTGGGGCAGGGGTTTGAAGGGGTTCCCCCGGCTTTCCCCAATTGGGATATTTCTTTCAGTAACCGATCTCTGATGCTGGAAAATAAAGTTCTTTCTGCATTTTTTTAAAATTTTGGAGAGGGACCCCAAAATGACCCCCATTGTTTCTTTCCATTTTTTCCGCCCTCAAGCCCAGTCAGACACAAAAAAAGTAGTGGCGCAGCATAATCAACCAATGATCTAAATGCAAGATACATCTTTTTCCCACAATTTAAATTGCACCATACCGGGGGAAACCCCTGCCACAACCAAGTGCTCTCAGCCTTTCTTTGTATTGGGACAAAGTCTCTTACAACAGGTCCAATAGTGGGACCTCGCCAATACCTGTATCTGCTTTATTCTAGAAGAGACCCATCATGCAACTGGATCGGGTGAACTGTGCCCTCGGGCCGGGGGCCTTTAATTTTTTTTGTTTTTCAGTGAATTATAAACCCCCCGGTCCTGACACGAGGCTAGTACAGGGTTAAGGGATGTTTTGGTTTTTGGGAGAATCAGGGTGAACATTATATCAAGCAAAACTAATCAATAATGAGGGGGGTGGCTAGGCATAGCTTTAAAATGGGTTTAATTGAATATTGAATAGGGGCTGGACACCCCCGTGGGGTTCCTAATTAAAAAATTTTTTAAATTTCCCCTTTGTCCCCCCGGAACAACACAGAAGATTTTCTGTTGGCGGTTTCCTTTAACCGGAGAAGCCATCCTCCAAATCCATTTTTTGGAAACTCCTAATGATTCTTTTGGTTGGCTACACGCAGAAAAGGTCAAAAAAAGGTAGTGTATGAGCTGCCCCGTGTATGGTGAAAGGTGGCTTAATGATGCCTCCTTCCATGAAAACCATGAAACCAGGGGGACAAAATTTTTGATTCTGACAGAGAGTTAAAATCATCCTCTCTTTTTTACACAAGAAAAAGGGAAAGTTTGGGAAAAAATTAATTTTTTTTTTGGGTTAAAAATTGGAAGATGAGGTGTTGGCCCAAAGATTTGGGGGTTTCCCAAAATTACATAGCCTGTTATATAATTCAAAGGGATTACCTGGTACTCGAAAGAATCTGGTATGTTGTAAAATACCACCCAAGGCGAGTTGCCCGTTAGTGCTGCCAAATTAGTGAAGGGGTTACAGTCATCTTCCTTGCTGAGCATAAAACAAACAAGTCTCTTCCTAAAACATATTTTTTATTTAATTTTTCTTGGTCTGGGGGAAAATTGCAAACTAGATGTGGCCCATGCAGTGACTAGCTATTGCCCTATGTGGGAGGGGGCCATCACCAGTTCTGTTCCCAATTCATTTATGTCCCTCCATGCCCGGGAAGGGGAGTGTGAGCATTGAGACTATTGAAAATTTTTTTCCCGTCAGTTTGCTGAGTTTCAACCCTTTTTGGGCCCAAAAGGGCAGTTTGAAGAGCTTAGCTTCCAGGGTGATGTTTCTATGGTGGTTTTCCAGCATATTTTTTAGTGTTAAGTTTAGGATCATTGTAAAATATGGTTTTAAGGATGATTATTATAAGTTTGGGTTTGGGGGAGGGTTCAGGGGTTTTGAGATGGTAAGTAGTTCTGAATACCTCACAAGGTCATTGTTAAGGTCTAACAGGGGAAAACTCATGGAATTATACCAGTGTCACATATGCAACAAAGTCATCTTGATCAGGGGAAAAATTTAAAAAAGTTTCCTTTGAATATCCCACCAGGGAAAGGGTATATTAAATATCTGGGAGGTTGGAAATGGTCTGATGATTTTCTGATACATTAGACTAAAGCAAAAGCAATGTTGAACCAAGGCCCAAATCAAGGATGCCCCATAGATATGTGGGTTCAAGGTCCCTAATTTGAAAAATCATGACTTTTAACAGTGACAACAGTTGGTTCCATTCGATTACAGTGGCCCCCCCGGGTTTGGGTTCTTATAAACTTCGTGTTTTGCTTTTTGCGGAATAAACCGCCGTGTTTTGTAACGTAAGACCTGTCCCCCTGCCCCGCCCTGCGCGGGGCAGGGCCCCCCAGGGCTTTTTTTTCCCCTTTAGAGAACTACCCGCCGCTTTTTTAAAAATTCCACTAATTTTTTTTTTGGTGATTTTGTGATTGTCACTGGGAAAAAAGTCACCTGGGCCCCAAAAAATTTCCCCAGGCCCTGTGGTAAAGAAAGTGGGGAAAATAATAAAAAGAATTATAAAAAAATGAGAGGGCTCGCTGGTGATTGCCAGGGTGAAAAAAACCCCTTCTATTTGGCTCTATCCGGCAAGAAAAAAGATCAAGGAAGCAATGTTGCAAAAGGGGTTGATATTTAAAAAAAAAAGATCAAAACAGGGAGGGTTGAAAGTTTTTTTGGGGGGTCCATAAAAAAGAGAGGGGGGGAGTGTTTCCATGGCGTAATTTAAAAAAAAGGAAGGCCCCAACTTGTCAAGAAAATGCCCAACCAGTGGTGGGCAATTGTTTTTGAGAAAAAGGGTGGTTTGACGGTTAAGAAACAGGGGAACACATTTTTGGACAGGGGGGGCAGCCACCCCGACAAAGCAGCTAAAAATTTGGGGAATTCCGGGGTTCGTAGAGGCTGAAAAACCCCCCCCAACAAGTGTTTAACTTGATGAAACGGCCCTTTTTGGGAAAAATGCCCAAAACCTAATTATCGGGGGGAAAAAAGGCACAGCCAGGAAAAACCCTATGAAAGACAGGCTAACCCATTTTTTGTTCAACTAGTGGTGTTTTTAAAATAAACCCCTTTACTGGTGTATCACAAAAAAATCCCACCCCCTTCAAGAATCACAGTGTTGACAAGAAAAATTTTTGTGTGTTTTTGGGAAGGGGAACACCAAGGCATGGATCACTACGGAGTTTTTCAGGAATGGGGACTGGGGGTTTATTGAAAAAACCCTTTGAAAAAAATTACGGGCCCCCCAACTGGCAATGCCTGCTCACCCTCACAACTTGCAAGAGTGTTTGTCTGACAAGTTTAATTTCACCCCGATGAATTTTTCCCCTTTCCCCTCTCCTCCAGCCCAGGGAAAAGGGGCATTTCCAACTTCAAAAAATAAAACCCAAACACTGTTTGAAAAGTGCTTTAAGTACGCCTGAGTTGACCCAAGAGAGTTCTGGAAAGATCATTTAACAGTAATGCATGCCTTATAGGTAAGGCTTGGGAGGGATTCCAGGACTTTAACCTTGGGACCATTGGGCCCGGTTTTGTCCAGAGGATTTTGGATTTGAGTGCCCCCACCGACCCGACGACCCTGTGCCTGTTGGGGGTCTTTGGGAGGGAAAAACCGGGGGTTGGGGGTGAGTGGGAGGATGGGAAGGGGGTTTTAAAGGCCCCCGGGGAGACTAACAACTGAAGAGCTGCAAGAGCCATAGGAAACAACAGCCCCCAGGGGGGGGTTTTTTTGCTTAAAGGAGGAGGATAAAGACAAAAAGGGGGTGCCCCTTCATGCTTAAGGGATTTTACAAAGTGGAATGAGTTGAATTTTGGGGAAAAAACCCCCCGAGCAAGCGAAATGAGCCTTCTGTGCAGCCATTCAGTGACAGACCATGCCCCTTCAGGAAAGTTTAAAAGGGGCCGAAAAGAGGACTCTGGAACTACTTCCGGCGGGGGGGGGGGGCCCGCTGGTCCATGGTTAAAGACCAAGGGGGAAAAACCCAGAAGGGGTTTACACCTGAATCCTTTGGGGGGATTCCCTTCCAAAACCCTTCCCCCCCCCCTTTCAAATCACCTTCCGATTTCAACCTTCAATAAAGGAATAAAAATATATTTTTTGTTTTTTTAAATTTGTAGGGGAATATTTTTTTTGGGATTAATTGTATTTACATTATTTCTTATGGGGGAAAAAAAGGTTATTAAAAAAGTGTTAATCTAGCCCGGGCGGTTAATTCTACTTCCATTCCAAACTTTTGTTTCCAATGCTTTTGTGTTTCATTATAACTCCCAAATAATTGGGGTTAGACTAAAGGGAGGAGAATGATTTTAATTTTTTTAAAAACCCCCAAAGTAAATGTAAATAAACCCTTTTTTTCCCTTTTCCCAGTACGACATTTTTTTCATTTTTGTACAGTGGACCCCGCTATTCAAACATTCTTCATTCCCCAATCTGTTAAAGTGTTTAAACAATTTATTCCCCCAAGGAATGATTAAAAATTTTTTCCCTTTTAAAAAAACACTTAAAAGCACCCAAAAATAAACTTTCATAACAGGGGATTTTGGAGTGTTCAATAGCAGGGGGCCCCTGTATATATTAATAAAAATTTTTAAAAAACCCCAATGGAAATAATCACTTTGTCTATTTTTTTTTCCCCGGTTCTCACACACTGCTATGTGATAATCTTTTTAACTTTTTTTGTGTACCCAATAAATTACATGCTGCAGTATGATAATCTAAACTGTATTTGTGTGTACCTGAAAAACTTACTTATTATATTATTGTAAGAAGAGGTTTTTTACAGCGTAAGCTGTCCCTTTTATAAACCCAATGAAGATTCGTACGAGTTTTTTTTTTTTTTAAAAGTTTAAAAGGGGTTTGCTGTAGTGGATTCCCAGGCACATTTTTTTTTTAAACGTGGCCTCCCCCCCGAGAGGGTTACCCAAAAAAAAAGAAAATCCCCAAATAAAAAAAAAATAATTTCATCATCATTCAACACTTTCACCTCACTCTACATAATCGTAACTTTTTGCAGAGGCCTGATACAACGTTTATCCCTCCCAAACTCCCAAAATCCCAAACCTCTCCCTTTTAAAATGCAGGCATTGCCCCTTTCCCCTTTCCATGACTCAAGTCCAGGCACAAATAGTATAATTATAAACATGGGGAGCGCAAACCCCTAGGGATTATACAGCGCCTGTGGGGGGGGAGGAAGGAAGGTATTCAGGAATTCAGGGGGAAATGGAGCACAGATCCAATTTCCTAGATCAAAAGCCCTCACCAGCATCAATGAACCCCTTTAGGGGGTAGTATAGGTGGGGGGGATAGATTAGAGCTAATATTGCTGTTTGGGGGACGATAAATATCTTAGAAGGTCCCAAATGACTTGAGACTTTCTTTTTTTTTTAAAGTGTTGACCCCTCAAGGAAGGTTTTTTGATGTGGTGAGGGGTTTACTAGGGTGGGGTTCCAACTTTTTTTCCATCATTAACCCCTTGGCTTGATGTTTTCTCCATTTACCCCCCTTACTTCCATACAAAAATTTATATCTATCATAGACAGAAAAAGGTCAGAAAAATAAATTATTCAGGTTTTGCAAAAATAAATATACATTTATCCCAAAAATAACAAAAATAAAACATTCTTTTCTAAAAAATAATTATATCCATTTTTATAAAAAAAAAAAAAAAACACCAGAAACATTATCAGTGGGAACACCTGATTCATTGAGTCAATCAGTTTGTTTATGCGAGAAAACCTCTCCTATTCACGGTTTTAAAACTTTCCCTGGCCTTTGTTTTCATTGTTACTAAACTTGAGAACCCTGATTCACATAAGTATGTGTGAAAAAAGGAACAAGCACTTAAAAGGGTTTTTTGGACTAAATTTTTTTTTTTCCAGCGAACTGGGGGCAGTTAATGATGAACATGGTAAAAGGGTTTTCCCCAAAATATTTTAACCATAGAAAAATAGACCGGGGCAAATGGGGCACAATTGCTGGACATTCGCAAGAGATGTTTCTTCAGCCCACTATGAAAAGGAAAAAAGGCAGAGAGTAGATCGGTTAGATTTTAAAAACATTTTAAATATTGTACTTTATAATAAAATAATAAAATATTACATGTCGATTTTAAAACCTATAAATAAGCATTTTTCAAGGTGATATTTGGATTCAGGACATAAAAATACATAAGCAAAAACTAAATATAATTTGAAGCTACAATTTTTAAAAAACTTTGACCAGTGTAATATATGTGCCATCTGCAAAAGGCAAAAAGATGTTTTTTCCCCGGTTTGCCCAAAAAGAAACTTTTTCCTGCCTTGCCTACAAATAATTTTTTTTTCTATCATGATGCATCTGTCTGGAAACCATTTTTGTCTAAATTGACATTTTGTGGTTTGCTTCAATCCCCAGCTGGTTTATTTCTGCCTCTAATGTATAAAAAAAGAACAAAAACAAATGGATCGAGGGCCATTCTTTCTGGCATTTTTTAGGGGAAAGGCTTCCCAAAGGATCAGATTATGGCAGCTCTTAAAATTCACTGTCCATGTTTTTCCCGGGGCTTATCCTAAATGTATTTCATTCACAATTAAGGATTCCAACACAACCCAATCAGTTCATTCCTAGTAAGTACTATTCCCCCTTTTTGACATGCTGCACAAATACATTGCCAATTTGTTTTCAACTTCGAGGCAGACGCATTTGACCTTTTTTTTGAAGAGTCTTTTTTTGTGGCATTATTTACAAGTGCATAGCATTGTTGGGATATGGACACTATTTAGTGGTTGGGTTTTATGGCTGCTCTTTTATGAACTTGAACAGCAAAAGCAATGCTTACTTCAGTGTATAATTTTGGATAGGCTTGTAAACACATGGAATGGTTCTACTTTTTTCTAATATCCTGTTTAAAATTAAATATTTTTTTTTTTCTGGGTTTGTGTTGGTGTAGCCCTTTAACATATATTCATAGGACCCCCCCCTTTTTTTTAAAATAGAAATAATTTTTGAAATAAAGGCACACTTTTTTAAAATATTTAAAAAAATCAGGACTTTTTTTGATTATCCCCTTAATTTAACATGTTTATAATTGTAATTATGATACCCACCTAAATAAAAACTTGCTTTCTTATGGTGTTGTAAAAATGGTTGTTGACAGACCAGCCGAAGTAGATGGGTTTAGGGGTTTTCAGGGTTTTCAGCAATATTTCCGGCATCTTGAGCATCACTTTGGGCACTATATGATCAAAACCTAATAATATTTTAAATTTAAAATTTTTATACAAAATTGATCTGCTGAAATGGTTGGGTGACATTTAGGTTGCATATAAAAAACCTTTTTTTATAAAAGCATTTTAGGCAAACTTAAACCTACCCGATTAAAAGGTCAATAATAAGTTTTTTTATATAATATATATATATATTTTTTATATGGTCTCTAAGGGTCATGAACAAAAATTTGGGGAATTACAAAAAGGGGAGACAAACATAATAACACATTATTTAAATCATTTATCATATTCAGTTCATAACTTCCCCATTACTTGTTATTAGAATATCATTGGGGGAAAAAAGCTTATATTCTTGGCCTCCGGTTTATGAAAGCGATTGGGTTTTGATTTCCAGCATCAATACCCTAAGTAAGAGATTTAATTTTCCAGTGAAACATTTTTTATAGATCCCATGCAGGGTTTTATGCCATATGCTATCCCCAGGGGGGGACACAAGAAAAATGCACCAGAGGAGGACCAGCAAAGACCACCTTATGCTCAATTTTGTTTGTCTTCATCAGGCAAATAACCAAATACCAATCAAAAAAAAATTCAAATTTTTATTTCTGTAATATACAAGGTGGGGTTTTTCTTATAATTATACATTTTTGAAGTGAATTACAAGATGGCCAATAAATGCCTAGGTTTTTTTGGGGTTTTTGATAGGTTTACCAATAGCACACAATGATTAAAGATAGTAAGGTTTAATTGTAGTGATTAACTAGGTTTCAAAATTGAGGCACTGGGGAATTTAAAAAATTTTAAAAATTAAAATTAGTTTAAGAATTTAACAATTTTTATATATTAATGGAAGGTGATTTTTATAATACAGTTTCTATATTGGGGGGTCTTAGGCAAACTTATGACTGCTTTAAAAATTATGAAGCAATAGTTGTATTTGAATTTTTGGGTTTGTCCGAAATTAAGGGGGGAACCAGATATAATGAGTGTATTTTTTTGTGGGGATGTGCAAAAAAGTAGTTTATGTGGTTGCTTCGGTTGGGGGGGAGATAAGATGTTTTTTTAAGGTTTTTTTAAAATGGAGGTTTCTGCAGTTCTAGAGTTTAGGCAGGGTTCCAGATTTTGGCCCCTTTTTGTGCATTGAATTTTTTTTTAAAATTTAGTGGAAGGGAATGTCAAAGATGTTTATGTCTGGATTTTGTCTTTGGGGCCTGTCACA
>WNWK01050758.1:0-12722 GCA_009830355.1 Cherax destructor | reverse complement strand
GACCCTTAATTCACACCCGGATATCGCTGTCTTGATTGAAGAACGCTGCTGATGAGTCACTGCCTTGTTAGACGAAGCACTCATTGTCCCTTTACATTTTTCAATTTCAGTCTTTTGCAGTAGTAACAAGCTGCACACACTTCTGAATATACCACGATTTTGATCACTAAATGCGCTGGAACAGAATTCTTATCCGATTTCCCGATGTTAGTGGAGATTAAATTAGCGCACCGACGTCCACGACTAATGTCTTTGTTAGGTTAAATCCCCTCGCGCCGTATGACCCGTTTCTTCGGTGGCAGAGATCAATCTAACGCCTCGTGTGCCCTCGTACCTCAATGGGGCTTGGCATCGCTGACATCAGCACAATTTCAACAACTGCTACATGCTGCTACAAGTGGCAATTCAAATGCTTGTGTTCTCTAAATACTTCGATCACTGGAACACATGATTGTAGGTTCAAATGTAGAAATGGAAACAGCAGTTTCCTGTAACTTTTCTGTTACGGCAAAGAGTTACATTTATATCAAATGTCTATTAACTCCTATAGACTCGTTGCTACTTGGTCAGACAACACGTGATACACTGCAGTCTTTTCATCTGTTATTAATTAAGTTGTTTTCGAAGCCAGACACGCCTTGTCTGGCCCTTTAAAAGGGCCGAAAGGGCAGGGCCCTTGAAAAGGGTAGAAAGGGCTGATACCCCCCTCTTTTGGAGAATTTTCTCCACATAAATTGCCAAGTAAAAAATGAATAAATTACACTAATTAAAATATTCTATGCATATTTTCGTACAATTTAAGCCAGGTACTTGGCTAATTATTAACTTATTAAGGTAAGTATGGCAGGGAATTTGCTTAGGAACAATGATAATATTACAGCTTCTCTTGTGGAAGCTGTGACTGGTTGGCTTCCAGTTCAAGAAATTTCCCGAGTTATCATTGGCTGACCAATTAGCTCTCTGATGAAGTAATGAGTGTGCCTAGCTTGTCATGTAGTACTGAGACTGAGGTCAATGGAAGTATTCTGGGAGTTTCTCGAATACCCAGCTTCCAAATTATCAATCTTGCTTATGGTGAATTAATTGCATAAAAGTTAGGAAATTACTCGTAAGTGGAAAATATTTGTCAGTGGCTTCTCTAATCTGACCTGTAAATTATTTTACCTGTGGTGTGTTAACAGGATGTTGGGTGAGGTTACACTCAATCACTAATTAATGTGTTTGGGCTACATACCAAGTCATTAATTTACTATTAATTAGGTATTAATTATATGGTTAAGAGATTTTACCACCTACGTGTATTTACTGTGCAGAATTTTAAAATTATTTTATAATGAACCAATTAATCTATGTATTTCATACGATGTATGCGTGCTTAATTTCCTTATTGTGAGGACTGTTTACATGTCTATCTGGAATCAGCATTCCTCTGCATCTATTTCATATACAGTGCTGACGTGTATGCATGCCTTGATATTTTAGTCTTGCGATAGTCACTATGTCTATTTTGAGTCAGCGGTGTTTTATTATCTGTTAAGAGTATGATTTTTATTTTGATCACTCATGAACAAATAATAAAAATATTTTAGTTGCCACAAGGGATAGAAGTTTTTAATTATGATATTTTTGGTTTTTAGATTAAAGTGTGTTTTTATATATTCATTTTAATGCAGTCGTATTTCGTACTGTAGCTGAATTCTCGTAAATTATGCTAAAGACCTAGAAGGGTTTAGCCTAATATAGAGGCTGATTTATATATAGCTATGTGACCTGTGGCAATATTTATCTTTTTGTGTGTGCTATTATTTGATCTTTGTAAAATTGTTAAAGAAAATCTGCTAAACAAAGTATTTAACTGTTAGTACAGTAGATTATATGTCCTCTTACCCCTCTTAGTAATTCTGAGACGGTAATGAGAGATAGCAAAGATGATAGGCGAAGTAAGGGTAGCAGACCGGCCGGGACAAGACCGGTGAACCTGATACAGTACAAAGGTAACAATAGTAGGTGAACCGAGTGATCCCCAATTCACACGATGCTTTCTCTGTATTACCATCCTCTTAATACACCCATAGGTGGTGGTCAAATGACAGATATATCTGAGTTCTTGCAGGGAGCAGGCTGTGACAGTAAGAGTTACCAAATTTGGGAGAGGGCATCTGAGTTACAATTAGAGATAGTGAGAGAACGTAATAGACTGGAAAGAGAGAACCATGTGCAAGAAAGAGAGAAAAAGAGAGTGGCGTACAGATGACAGTTTGAGCCTCGTTTAATAAAATCATGGTCGTACAGGCGACATATAGGCGACATAATCGACGTTCTAGTTCCAGTTTCGACTTACAGAGGGCAGTAGTGATAAGTTCATGTGTCAGAAAGAGGACTCGGAGATGTATTTTGAAAATTTTGTAATTCTTGCGTATTTGCCAAGACAACATTGGTTCACTCTCTCCTTACAGGAGAAGCTCAATTAGCTTATTACATTGATGATATATCCTAACACCTGCCACAAGAAAAGTAATTAAAAAATTGGCCAACATCTAGCAACCTTACCTGTTGTGTGGGGTAATACACACAGAGAGGCGTACGCACATTTATTAATGGATGATGCACGCGGTAGACCCAACATGGCGACATCCAGCTCTCGCATCCCGTTTTCATCCATGTCATCCTTATGGTTTCGTTTCATGATATATCTAGACACTTCCAGATGTATTTCCCTTCACTTATCTTGTAACGTTTAATTTTTCCCCTAATATTACTAACGGACATGGTTATTTCAAGAAACATTCGCAAAATCTTCGGTTAGTCTGCTTCCCAAACCACAATCTTTGTTTCTCTCCCTACTTCAATATTACAATAATTCCACTTGACTTAATTAACTTATTACAATAAATAAGGAAATTATATCGGTTGGAGCTTTTATTTAATAAATGTATGGAAGAGGGTAAGGTGCCTACGGATTGGCAGAGAGAGTGCGTAAAGGCAAAGGGACTAAAGAGAATGCAAAATTATAGGGAAATAAGTCTGTTGAGTATGCCTGGTAAAGTGTATGGTAGAGTTATTATTGAAAGAATTAAGAGTAAGACGGAAAGTAGGATAGCGGATGAACATGGAGACTTTAGGAAGGTTAGAGGGTGTGTAGACCAAGTGTTTACAGTGAAACATATTGGTGAACAGTATTTAGATAAGGGTAAAGAGGTTTTTGTGGCATTTATGGATTTGGAAAAGGCGTATGACAAAGTGGATGGGGGGCAATGAGGTAGATATTACAAATGTATGGAATAGGAGGTAGGTTACTGAAAGCAGTGAAAGGTTTTTACGAGGATAGTGAAGCTCAGGTTAGACCAGTAAAAGTAGGCCATGGACAAGGATGTGTGATGTCACCATGGTTGTTTAATATATTTATAGATGGGGTTGTAAGAGAGGTGAATGCTCGGGTGTTGGCAAGAGGTTAGGAGTTAAAAGATGAAGAATCTAACACAAAGTGGGAGTTGTCACAGTTGCTCTTTGCTGATGACACTGTGCTTTTGGGAGATTCTGAGGAGAAGTTGCAGAGGTTGGTTGATGAGTTTGGTAGGGTATGTGAAAGAAAAAAATTAAAGTGAATATAGGAAAGAGTAAGGTGATGAGGATAAAAAAAAATTAGGTAACGAAAGATTGGATATCAGGTTGGAGGGAGAGAGTATGGAGGAGGGGAATGAATTCATATATTTAGGAGACGACGTGTCAGCAGATGGGTCTATGAAAGATGAGGTGAATCATAGAATTGACGAGGGAAAAAGGTGAGTGGTGCACTGAGGAGTCTGTGGAGACAAAGAACTTGTCCATGGAAGCAAAGAGGGGAATGTGAGTATAGTTATATCAACGCTCTTATATGGGTGTGAAGCATGGATGGTGAATATTGCAACAAAGAAGAAAGATGGACGTAGTGATGTCGTGTCTGAGGGCAATGTATGGTGTGAATATAATGCTGAGAATTGTAGTTTGGAAATTAGGAGGAGTGCGGATTACCAAAACTATTATCCAGAGGGCTGAGGAGGGTAGTTGAGGTGGTTCGGACATGGAGAGGATGCAACAAAATAGAATGACTTCGAGAGTGTATAAATCTGTAGTAGAGGGAAGGCGGGGTAGAGGTCTGCCTAGAAAAGGTTGGAGGGAGGGGGGTAGAGGAGGTTTTGTGTCCGAGGGGCTCCTATCTAACACGCTCATGCAAGCATGCGTGAGCGTGTTAGATAGAAGCGAATGGAGACAAATAGTTTTTAGGACTTGACGTGCTGTTGGAGTGTGAGCAGGATAATATTTATGAAGGGATTCAGGGAAACCGGTAGGCTGGACTTGAGTCCTGGAGATGGGAAGTACAGTGCCTGCACTCTGAAGGACGGGTGTTAATGTTGCAGTTTTATAACTGTAGTGTAAACACGCCTCTGGCAAGACAGTGATGGAGTGAATGATGAAAGTTTTTCTTTTTCGGGCCACCCTGCCTTGGTGGGAAACAGCCGACGTGTTAATAAATAAAAATAAAGTTGGTTTCCCTGTGACTTATCACTTTTTAGTCACATCATCATTACACACCTTCACTATTATATAAACATTATTATCGCTATCAATTATTACATAAAAATCATAGGAAAATTATCAAAATTTACTATAGGACCAGTGCTTAGTGCTTATGAGCTCATTCCGGAGCGATTCCACCAAGATTTCGTAAGCGTCGTCGCCATCCTGACTACCATGTCTAGACTTTGAAAGAGTTAAACAGAGTCCAATAATTTCAACTCCTCCTCTGCGAGTAATATTATCCATGCATGTCGTCCGATGTATAGCGACTTCCAAATGAATTTTCTCCTAATGAGTGACGTTTTGGAGCTAGGTGAAGCACCTCTTGATGCGGAACATATGAAACATTAATCTCGGGGAAATAAAAGAAATCGGAGTTTTTCTCCTGATAGATCAAAGACAACAGTCGCCTCACCCCCGGCATACCTCTATACATTTATTACCAGGTGTAAGGAGGAACCTAGTGCTTCGCGAACTACAACCAAGTGAGCTGTTCATGTTACCGGAAGAGAGGACATGTTAGGGATCGGTGTTTCGAACTGGAGCGAGATTGGCACAAGAGAGACGACATAGATGACTTCGCATATCAGTAGGAAAATCTATTCCAGCAGCAACACTAATAAGAAACAGTTTTGGGAGAATATCGCCAAATTTCACCCTTTTTCCCAAAGCAGAAACACCTCCCCCAGCGGCAACCAGCCACAGCAGTCGCAGAAACCCTCGGGGGGGAAGACCATTCGCTGTTTTTCAGTGGATGTCTCCCCCGCTGAAATTTTATTAATGCTGAGA
Source organism: Cherax destructor (assembly GCA_009830355.1). Classification (NCBI taxonomy): domain Eukaryota; kingdom Metazoa; phylum Arthropoda; class Malacostraca; order Decapoda; family Parastacidae; genus Cherax; species Cherax destructor. The sequence continues at coordinate 7,376 of WNWK01050758.1, read as the reverse complement.
AAGTTATAGGGGGGCTCAGTCAACTTTGTTGCAGGAAGGTGTGGAGATTGATGAATCAACAACCATCATAGGGATGCCAGTTAGAATCATGGGGGTTATCTTGCAAAGGCCTTTTTGCAGTCTCTATGTAGAGAGTCTTTAAACAGGATTTTGGAGTTGAGCCCCAGAAATTCCTTATGGAGAGAGTAGTTATTTTTTGGGGACGATATTGTAGGTGATTGATGATCTGTTAGACCCCCTGTTTTTTCCAATTGGAGGGAACTTTTGTTCTCGAGGCTAACCCCCCCATCCAACCTTCCCCTCACTGAATTACAAAGCCATGTTAAGAATGACAGACGCACTTCCGCTTCATCCAAAGAAGGTGATGTTTTGGGGTTTGAGTATTTTGTTTTACGATGATAAAGCCCTTTTACCCTGAATAGATTTTTTTTCCGGTCATTTTACACAGAGGGATACATTTTCCATTTTCTCAAGCAGGGCATTTTGACCAGGCTATTTTAGTCATTTTGGGTTTTTGGCAGCTGCTCACCTAGGAGATGGTGAGTACCAAGAAAATGTTACACCCTTAGTGATGCCTAATGCATAAGCTATTTTTACCAGAACATGGTAGGGTTGGTGCTTAAGTGAAAAATATTTTAGTTTTTTATAGATATTGACTGTTAAAGTTCTTTTGTTGGTTGGGGTTTCCTTGGGAAAAATTTCTTATCTGGGGAGCTATTTGAAGGTTTTAAGAGACTTGTCCCAATTTGGAATATCTTCTATCCTGTCAATGGTTCCACCCGCAGTCCCAAGATGGTGTGGAAAACTGTACCAGAGACTGAAAAAAATGATGAGGGATTAGTGAAACATCCAACGGATTGGGATAAAGGGTTTCCCTTTTTTTTTTTGCATCACAGAGAGGCTTACTAAGCAGTTGTTACCAAATTCTACGGGACACCCAGTGTTAAAGAAATTTCAGTGTTCAACATCCTACTGTATGATGTTTTTTTGGGGTGTGAACGCGCAGTTCTTTCCAAAGAATTATGTACAGTGTCACTTTGGATCGGGGTGGTATCAAGTCTTGCTTGCATGACATCATTTTGTATAGTGATACCTCAGAGGACCTTCTGAGCACATTATATCTACTGTTTGACCAGCTAGCTCAATACCACTTCATGGTAAATTCTACAAAGTGTGACTTCGGTCAAGCTACATTCCCAAAAAGGGAAGCTGGCCCCTGTGGAAGCCAAAGTACAGCTGTTGCGCCCATATGACTTTTAATGAACATAAAGATGTCATGCCTTTTTGGGATGAGTGGCTCCTACCTCAGGTTTTATGCAAATTATTCCCAAGCAGCAGCAACATTAATTGAATTAACAGTTCAGAACCACTAATTAAATGTATTCTAGATTGGGATGGGGCCTTGAACAAGATTAAAATATTACTACCACAGTCTCCCATTAGCCCACAAATGAGCTAGCCGTTTGTCATCCATGGGCAGGGCGTGGGTGTGGTCCTGTTGCACAGTCACCTGCAGATGAAATAATGAGTGTGATTGGCTTCCCCCAAAGTAAACGCCGAGGCACTGAGGTAGGTGGAAGTGCTCTGGCACTTTCTGGAATGCCGGCATCAAAGTAATTATAATGACCAATAATGGTTTCAGTTCACATTTAAAAACATGTGTTTCTAACTAGGTTTTTTGGATGCTTAATTTAAACTAGAACTTAAGTTTTGCTCCAACATATAAAGTTTCTGTGGGACAGAACCCTAAAGTGAACAATTTCCCAAGACACAGCCATCATGGAGAAGAGATATAAAAAAAACTGACAAACAGTTTAATGACCGACTACTAATATACACTGGTGCGGGAAAGCCATACTGAACACAAGCGATAAAGCCTGAAAACTGTGCTATAAATACATTTGAATAATTATATGAACATTTTATTTTATGCAAACTCGAGGGGCCCCGTTTATACAGCAGGTTAGTTCCGGGCTACCGCTGTAAAGTGATTCACTTTCAAATACAAATAAAAGCCTGATACCATGTTTACAATATCATATATTAAGTGAGCAACATAGCTAGGCGTAAAAAAATCTACAGTACACACATTACTTACCTTAAAATGTTTTCATCCTTAGTTTGTATTGAGTGTTAAATATATTTATTGTAGGGAGTCCGAATTAATGAAGAATGGGTATAACTGAAAACCGCTGTATCAGCGAAATGCTGAAAAACGAAGTGCCGCAAAGCGGGCCTGCCTGTATAGATGTTGAAACATTAGTTTTAATCACTGCATGCACCAAACTTGATATCTATGCATAATATAATACCTATGATTATTAGATAACATATATCATGTAATTCTTTAACCTTAAATGGCCAAAATATTGATTATACATTTCAAAATACCTTATGTGATCAGAAAATCAGAGTTAGTCAGTTTGGTGTCTGAACCAAATAAAAAGTTAAACTATGTTGGCTAGTGTTATTATTCTTGTTTATGGTGAATTAACTGCATAAAGTTTAAGCCAAATTACTCTAAGTGGAAGATACTTCTCAGTTACTGTTCAAACATCACTAATAAATTATTATACCTGTGGTGTTTAACAGGATGTTGGGTGCGGTTACACTCAGTCGCTAATTAATGTGTTACGGCTACACACCAAGTCATTAATTTACATATTTAATAAAGTATTAATTATCTCTCTGATGGAGATAGTCCACAAACTAAGTGCATTTATTTACTGTACAGAAATTTAAATTAATTTTGCAATTTACCAGTGTATTTTTTTTTTATAATGTCGTGTATACTGGCTTAATATTTTCCTATTGTGGGGTCTAATTTCATGTACATTTCGAGTCGTCAGTGTTTAATTATGTATTACTAGTATGATCATTTCTTCTCGCTGAGGCCCAAATATACTGGCAACAGTGTACGTCCATGAATTATTTTTTTTTAATTTTCTGTTGACTACTCATAAAATAATTTACTACATTTTAGTTGTCACAGAGGATGTTTTTTTTTATTAGATTCTGAATTTTTAAATTTTATTAACACATCGGCCGTTTCCCCCCAAGGGAGGGTGGCCAAAAAAAAAAACTTCATCATTCACCCATCACTGACTTGCCAGAGGCATGCTTACACTACAGTTATAAAACTGCAACAGTAACACCTGTCCTTCAGAGTGTAGGCACTGTACTTCCCATCTCCAGGACGCAAGTCCGGCCTGCCAGTTTCCCTGAATCCCTTCATAAATGTTATCTTAATCACACTCCAACATCACGTCAAATCCTAAAAGCCATTTGTCTTCATTCGCTCGTAATACGCTCACGCATGTTTGCTGGAAGTCCAAGCCCCTCGCACACAAAACCTCCTTTACCCCCCCCCTCCAACCTTCCTAGCCCGACCTCTACCCTCCCTTTCCCTTCACTACAAATTTATACACTCGAAGTCATTCTATTTTGTTGCATCCTCTCTACATGTCCGAGCCACCTCAACAACACCTCCTCAGCCCTCTGGATAATAGTTTTGGTAATCCCTCAAATCTTAGTAACTTTCAAACTCCGAATTCTCTGCATTATATTCGCACCACACATTGCTCTAAGACATGACATCTAGACTGCCTCCAGCCTTCTCCTTGTTGCAACATTCACCACCCATGTTTCAACCCATATAAGAGGTTGGTATAACTATACTCTCATACATTCCTTATTATTGTTACCAGAACGAGTGGTATTGATCATCAACTGCACTAGCCAGAAGTCGAACCCATGATATTTCCGCCTCATGATGATCGAAAATGTGACGCTCTAGCCACGGGACCACACAATCAGTGTGGACTAGAGCGCTGGGTTTTCGTCATCATGAGGGGGCCAAAGCATCATGGGTTCGACCCTGGCTAGTGCATTGTATTTATTGATATATATATATTATATATTATATATATTATTATATATATATTATATATTTTTTTTTTTTAAAAAAATTTTGTGTGTGTGTGTGTGTGTGTTTTTGTGTGTTTATTAACACTTCGGCTACTTCCCACAAGGCAGGGTGTCCCGAAAAGAAAAAGTTTTCATCATCATTCACTCCATCACTGTCTTAATTAATTTGCGCTTCTTATAATAAGGTTGATAAGTTTTCTAAGGTTCTTTTGGTACAAAATTATTATTTTTACATTAACATAAATGTATTTAGACTGGTTATTGTGTCGTTCTTGGTAGCGGGAATGCAATGATAAGGCTTCGGTTTCAGTCTGTCTCACCTCTAATTCTTCCTCAGGTGAAATTGTTAAACTTTTACTAATTTCCGTCTGTAAATTATTCCACAGACGGAAAGCTCCATTTTTTTTTTCTTTAGCTGGTGTGATTTGTTTACTTGAACATCGGCCAAAATCAACATTTTCGCTACTTTGCGCTCAGTTTCAAGGTACTTGTCATGATGAAACCAGTCAAAACTATCTCTATTTATGTAATATATCATCTATTCTATAAAATGAGACTAAGAAAACGAGAATACAAGCATAAATATAAAGTTTGCAACACAAGGCTGCACCGCACACCTGATCAAACATATAAAGAAACAAGAGAAGTCAAGAATTTCCCCCAAGCTAAAAAAGCTGACCTACAAGGAGCAACTACAAAACTGATACAAGAATTGGTAGGGGACAATAAACAAGTAAAAGACACTCAGGAAGACTACTACATACTTCAAAGATGTTACTTCTACTTTATTTGTAATAAAGGGTGAGTACACAGGCTGTGTTAGAGCCATGCCTGGCAGGGCCATGTGCCTTGCGGGGGAGAGAGGAGTTAGGCCTTGTTGTCTGAGTGAAGACAGCTGCGTGAGTGAGAGAGGGGCAGCCGGGGCAGGTGGCATGCCCACCGGCTTGCCCTCTGGTGGAAACTATGGAACTAGCCATGTAGGCTTCAGCTTACATATGCTGGCAGGCAGACAGCATGGCTGTCTATGCAGACAGCACAGGTTGTCTACAAATGAAAAATATATATCTTTAAAGTATAAGAGAAAATTTTAGAAAGGACTTATTTTTTAATGAGTTCTTGCTAATTGACCAGTTTTACCTATTCGGCACCACACACACACACACACACACACACACACACACCCACTCACACACACACATACACACACACACACACACACACACACACGCACTCACCACACACACACACAAACACACACACACACACACCACCACACACACACACACACACACACACACACACACACACACACACACACACACCGAGGTACTGAGTGTGCCACTTACCATAATATTCAACACATCCCTTGAAACTGGGCAGCTACCTGAGGTATGGAAGAAGGCCAACGTAGTCCCCATTTTTAAAAAGGAGACAGAAAAGAGGCACTAAACTATAGACCGGTGTCACTTACATGTATAGTGTGCAAAGTCCTGGAAAAATCATCGGGAAAAGAATGGTGGAACACCTTGAGCTGAACAGGATAATAAACACCAGACAGCACGGATTCCGGGAAGGCAAATCCTGTGTAACAAACCTCCTAGAGTTCTATGATAAAGTAACAGAGGTAAGGCAGGAGAGAGAAGGGTGGGTTGATTGCATTTTCCTGGGCTGCAGGAAGGCCTTCGACACAGTTCCTCACATGAGATTAGTAAAGAAGTTGGAAGAACAAGCAGGTATAACAGGAAGGGCACTGGAATGGATCAGGGGAAAACCCAAAGGGAGGCAACAACGGGTCATGGTGCGTGGTGAGGTATCACAGTGGGCGCCTGTGCAGCGGTGTACCGCAGGGGTCAGTCCTAGGACCAGTGTTATTCCTGGTATATGTAAATGACATGACGGACGGGATAGACTCGAAATGTCTCTATTCGCGGATGATGTGAAAATAATGAGGAGAATCACATCGGGAAAAGGACAAGCAGGGCTGCAAACAGACCTGGACAAGCTCGAATCTGGTCTAGCAATTGGCTTCTTGAATTCAACCCTCCAAATGCAAAGTCATGAGGATCGGAGAAGGGCAAAGAAGACCGCTGACAGAGTACAAGCTAGGCGGACAAAGGCTACAAACCTCGGCAAAGGAGAAAAAACCTTGGAGTGAGTATAACGCCAAGCACGTCTCCGGAGGCACACATCAACCAGATAACTGCGGCAGCATATGGGCGACTGGCAAACCTAAGATTAGCTCCGTTACCTTAACAAGGAATCGTTCAAGACACTGTATACCGTGTACGTCAGGCCCACTATAATATGCAGCACCAGTCGAACCCAACCTGGTCAAGAGTAAATAAACTAGAGAAAGTGCAAAGGTTTGCGACAAGGTTAGTTCCACAACTCAGGGCTGTCTTATGAAGAAAGATTGAGGGAATAGGACTAACAACACTGGAGAAAGAAGGGTCAGAGGAGATATGATAACGATATACAAAATACTGCGGGGAATTGACAAGGTAGATAGTGACAGGATGTTTCAGAGAGGGAACACAGAAACAAGGGGACACAACTGGAAGCTGAAGACTCAGATGAGTCAAAGGGATGTCAGGAAGGATTTCTTCAGCCACAGAGTAGTCAGGAAGTGGAATAGTCTAGAGAAAGATATAGTGGAGGCAGGAACCATACATAGTTTTAAGACAAGGTATGATAAAGGTCATGGAGCAGGGGGAGCAGAACCCAGTAGCAGACAGCGAAGAGGCGGGGACAGGAGCTGAGTCTCGACCCCTGCAACCACAATTAGGTGAGTACACACAAACACACACACACAAACACACACACACACACAAACACACACACACACACACACACACACATATATATATATATATATATATATATATATATATATATATATATATATATATATATATATATATATATGTATATCAATAACTACACTGCCCCTAGCAGGGTCGGGAAACCATGATGCTTTGGCTCGCCTCTTGGTGAGCGAAAACACATGACGCTCTAGTCCACTGAACCACACAATCCTTAAAAGTAGCGCATCCAGTAGACTGAATTTTGTACTCGCTATCCAAGGACATACGGTGGTGTGGTTCGACCCCTATCTAGTGCAGTGAGTTATTTATCATCACACTCGGTGTACTAGCTTGTTGAGCTAGTACACCAAACAGGAGGAGAATGAAATTAGCTTAGAGGCGTCTACACCACCGTATGTCCTTGGGGAGCGAGTACAACATTCAGTCCTACTGATGCGCTACTCTTAAGGATTGTGTGGTTCAGTGGACTAGAGCGTCATGTGTTTCCGCTCATCATGAGGGGGCCAAAGCATCATGGGTTCGACCCTGGCTAGTGCAGTGTAGTTATTGATCAATACCACTTTTCGTGATTACAATAATATACATATACATACAAGGCAAACCACAGGGGTTGGAATGTTTAGC
>WNWK01050757.1:0-12722 GCA_009830355.1 Cherax destructor | reverse complement strand
CAGTACAGTGGAACATCCACTTACGACTGCCCCCTTGTGCGAGTTTTCCGAGATACGACAAGTCGCTACGTCGATTTTCTGCTTCCGGATGCGAGTGAAATTTCAATATGCGAGCAGGCGTCAAGGGAGATTCCTTGACGCTGGTGAGGGGCTCTTGCTCTTGCTCTAGGGAATTGGATCTCACTTGTTTGTTGGACTATCTTATTTAAACTTGGGCAATGTATGATGGAAAGATGCGTGTTAACGTACACCAATTTTTCAGTATCTTGATAATCAATTAATAGTTTTCTCTGAACTTTAAAATTTATAGTTCTTGCCCACATGGAACACCCCCTGTCTCTTTCCCCACACACATGGAGAACTACCTCTCTCTTTTATACCATTTTTTCTCCAAAGGACTTTTCAGGCCATACGATAATAGCCAGTGTGCTCAACAATCGAGATAATAATAACGTATCTTTATTTATGCAAATACATGTACAAGGTATACAGGAATAGCTAACATCAATGACATACTAATAAATAGAAAGCCCCTTGTTATGCAGAGCATTTCAGGAAAATTAGGTCAATTTTGTCCCCAGGATGCGACAAACACTAGTACACTAATATCCAGGTATATCCATTATAACTGGACTTTACCTGGATGGGTAAACATAGACAACCAGCATAAAGTTATGAGGTTATGACATTATTGCTTAGCATCACTGTAGACAGGCAGTCACTAGAGCAGTGCTTCTCAACCTTTTCACCACCAAAGACCAATTTTATTTTATTTTTCCCATAGACCTACAGTTTCTTAAAGGTCTGTTTACTCGCCACTTTTATAAACTAACAACAAATTAGTTTTCCCAGTTTCATATTTTGAGTATTGATGGGAAGGTAGAGGATTCAATGGATTTGTTAAAAAGTGTTGCAATAATTGGTGAGAGAACTTGAGAGGCCTTTTTGTATATATAAGGTGGTAAGTTATTTAGGTCACCTGCTTTGTTTTTTAATGTGTTGATTATAAGTGAAACTTCTATTGGGTTGGTTGGGGCTAGGAATAGTGTGTTCGGATAGCTGCCAGTGAGATAGTCGTTAGGTGGAGTATTAGAACTTGGGATTTTGCTTGCCAGCTTTTTACCTATGGTGGAGAAGAAATCATTGAGTTTGTTTGCTGTTTCAATAGGTGGGAGTAGGGGTTCATCTGGTTTTGTTAGTTTGATTGTTTTGTTTGTGGATATCTTTTTTGTTCCTAGAAATTCAGATAGGGTTTTCCAGGTCTTTTTTATATCACCTTTTAAGTTATGTAATCTGTTCTCATAGTACAGTTTTTTTGACCTTCTTATCAGACTCGTTAGGTTTGATGAGTAGCGTTTTGTTTGTTCTCTTGATATTTGTCCCATTCTGTACTGTTTTTCATATAGGTGCTTTATATTAATGGACTTGAGTATGCTGGGGTTAGCCAGGGACTATTTAATCTTTTAGTTGTGATTTGTTTAGTTTTTTAGGGCAGTGCTTATTATAGAGGTATTGGGTCTTTTTAAGAAAATTATTAATACATAAGTCAGTATCTGGGAAGTTGTCTATTTCTGTTTGCCAGTCAATGTTTGTCATAGCTGTTATAAAGCTATTTATTGCTGTCTCATTATGTAGTCTGAAGGTAACTTTAGTAGTCTCTAGTGGTAATTTTCCGAGATTTGTTATGAGAAAGGTCGGGTAGTGGTCAGTGGTATTGTCTGTGATTATGCCTGATTTTAATGGGGATATGGTGTTAGTCCAGATATGGTCTAATAGAGAGGCACAGGTGTCAGAGATTCTCGTAGGTTTTGTTATTGTCGGGAGCAGCAAGCAGTTGCTCATAGTGTTTGCGAATTCAGTTACTAGTGGGTCCTGATCTTGTAGGAGGTTTATATTGAAGTCGCCTGTGAGGATTAAGTGGTCTTTGTTCATGTGTGCATCAGTAATCATACTTCCTAATTTTTCACTAAAATGCTGAATGTTTGACTGTGGTAATCTATAGATGTTTATAACTGTGAGAGGTTTTTGTAGATATTTGGATTTAAATTTAGCTATTATATATTCTCCATGTTCATCTCTTGTGCAAGTATTGTTAATACATTCAAGCTGGTCTGAGTAGAACATAGCTGTGCCACCTCCTTGTTGGTCTGGCCGACAAGTGTCTTTTTGTTTTGAATGGTTTCAACAACACAAATATTTGGTTATTTTTCTGAAGGTTGCTGGACAACAATTTTAAAAATATTAACTTGTGTATTGGGCATGAATAATCATTTAACCCTAACAACTCTTGTATTCTTTATATATAGGGAGGGGGTGGGTGCTTGTCCTGAAGTTTTAATGTGAATTGAATGATCCTCTCTGTAGTCAGTATTGCATTGTAAACTTGCAGTGTTAGTGCATACTTCTACTTCAGTAATATGGTGTTTCAATCTGATATTTCACCTGCATTGTCTCTATAAAAACATCCCTACAGGATTACTTTGCAAATATGCAGTCATGTGGTTGTCATTTGAGTTGCAATAAGCATATTTAAGGGTTTTAAGGGTTAGCATTTTTTTATAATGCTGGTGGGTTATGCCACCCACACTAAAGTTATGATAAAGAACCTAAACCGGCTTCTTCAGAGGTTCTGTACCTGGATTTCCCAGGGGTTGTACCAGAGGTTCTTGTTGTTTTTTTCCAAAGACAATTTGGGTCATAACTGGTATGAAGGGAGTTTAAACTTACTGGTAACATATTTGTGGCCAACCGCTTCTTGTATGTGCAGTCTCTTAACAGTTTTTTTAATATTCACAGGAACATGGTAGGGGCAGGCACAGATCGTTATAGATAATTGATGAAAAGAAAAGAAAATGACTAAAGCAATCTTCACCTCATCACATGAAGGCCACTTGCCCCAACGAAACTCAACTAGAGGAAAAAACTGTATGGTATGCATGTTTTTTTTATAGTTAAATCTCCCTTAAGCTATAGAAATGTGTCCTATTGAAGCATCTAACTTCAGGAATAATGGACCTTACTGCTTAACAATTTTGTTAAACTCAAGGATTACACTAGGTATTAAAGTCTATGTAGTTGTCTGGGTGATGATGGTTCTCTTGGAACATACTGTGTTTTGGCATCATTGCATTAAATTGTAGATGTAGTTCAGAGCAACTGCAAGGAAAAAAAATTCTTCTCTTATGCTGACCTTACCATGGAGAATTTTATCTAAGGCTAGGCACTTTATTTTATGAGGAATACTGTTCTTGCTAATCTTTACGTGGAATACTTTGACACTTCTTTTTACCATTGATGTGCGCCCTTCAATCTGGCTCCGCTATGTAGATGACATCTTTGCTCTTTGGCCTCATGACTCTAGTCTCTTCCAACCATTTCTTGATGCTCTTAATAATCTTGAAAATTCCATTTAACTTAAAGCTGAATGGGAATCTAATTCGCTCAAATACAGGTTTTGCCTTTTCCGTGTACCGCAAGCCTATGCACAGTGCCATGTATATTCACTACTTTCCTTATCCTGCAAAAATGTCAAGAAAAGTGTTCTTATCTCCCTCTTTCTCCATGCTCTCTGCATTTGTGATACTCAGTTCCTTGAATTAAAAATTTTCACTTTTCATAATTAATTTTCCCATCTTGGTTACCCTTCCCATTTCATACACTCTCTCTGTCTTCTCACAGGTCAATATTACTTTACTCTTAAAAGACAATTGTTACTATGACATGGCATCAATGAATCCCTGGTGCTTGCCATGCTGTTTGCTCTAGCAAGCGCTCAATTGAACTGGTGCTCCCATAAGATACTAAGTGGTCCCAGATTTTTTTTTAATACTGAACACATTGAATGTTAATACCAATTATATACTGACAAGGCATCTTAGGCAAATCATGCCAGATTTGGAGACAGGAAAAATAAAACGTTTATCTACATTTTGGAGTGCTAGAAGTAAGAATGTAGATCAACATTTGGACAGTTAAGGGATTAACTTTTTAAGTTTCATTTTAACTATTATTTTGTATTGAATTACACTTGATTATTAGTTTTAAAATACTCTTCTCATATAATAGACCAAGAATTTTTAAGCAATGTGAATTAGTCACTTCTAGGGCCCCTCTGGGATTAGGAGTCCTAAGGCTTAAGCTTCATTAGTTTCAGAGTATATCTGCCCTTGATAGTGGCCATGACCATAACCTTTCTGTTTTCTTTGTTCCGTGAATTGTATGCCAACCATGAAAGCTTATTGTTTATGCTCATTCATGCACTCATCATTGTCTAATTTTTGCCTGAATTTACAGCATTTTGTGTGACTATCAACATATTCAGTTTCTGAAGCAAGTGGTGATGGTGCCGAGATTAAACATTTGGTTCTCAGAAATCTACATCTCACCCATCTACATTATTTTCACTAGTACAGCTTCAAAGCTACTCTAACTCAATAAATCTTATTCTGAGTTAACATTATCAATCACAGCAATTTGCATCTCATCCCTCCACCACAAAAAGGTTAGTAAAATTAATGTTATACACCACACATTGCCTTTAGCTATGACATCTCCACTGCCTCCAGCCTCCCCTCTCCTCCTCCTCCTCCTCCTCCTCCATACTCCTTTTCTCCAATGTGCTATCCAATGTCTTTAACCTCAATTATATTCTTGGATCATTTTTAATTTAATTATAACAAGTCTAAACCTGCGGCAAACATAATACATATGTTGATGTCATTTATTTTAAAAGCAGATTGAGTTCAAAATAATGTAAATGTTTTATTTTTGCCAGTGTTCAAGATTAAATAAATGACGTCACCGTCCAATATGTGTCCAACTGGTCAGTTTAATATGAATTCACACATGTGTTGGCATTGTTTATACAATTATATAATAATGCAGTAATTTCCATAACATTAAATTTTTTATTTTTGGGGTGAATAAAAATTAAAAATAGAAAAATTCTAATTTTAGTGCCATGAATGTCTGCATTTTTTATTCTGGACCCTATTTGAAAATGGGCATCTTTAAAAATTTACATTAAATTGGTCAAATTGCCAATTTCTGACCACTTTATTGTAGAGTTCAAATAAAAAAATGGGCGTTTTCTTGTACTCAATAAATAGAACAAATATAGTTGTAAAGAAATAGCTATGAGTTTCGTCGACTGGAAGAATTGGCCAAAAATAGGGCTCATAGTGAGCGAAATTGACAATGGGTATATATCACCGAGACCGCTAATTTCGCGAGAGCGTAATTCCATAAGTTTTCAATAAAATTTCGTATTTTTGGTGTCAATACCATTGGGAAAATATTCTCTTATTATTTCATAATAAAAATTATATAATTCTTTAAAATCTTTGACACTGAGAGTGAGTTAGGTTGGGTTATGTTCAGTTCAGTTGGGTGAGGTTACGTTCAGTTCGGTTGGGTGAGGTTAGGTTAGGTTCAGTTGGGTTAGGATAGATTAAGTTAGGTTAGGTTAGTTTTGGGTTAGGTTAGTTTGTTAGGTTAGGTTAGGTTAAGTTATTATGTTAGGTTAGAATAGGTTAGGTTAGGTTATAAGGTTTGCTGAGGTTAAGTTATAATGTTATGTTTGGTTAGGTTAGGTTTGGGTTAGGTTAGGTTATAAGGTTTGCTGAGGTTAAGTTATAAGGTTACGTTTGGTTATGTCCCCTCTCTGGAACATCTTGTCTCTGTCCACCTTATCTATTCCTCGCAGTATTTTATATGTCGTTATCATGTCTCCCCTAACCCTCCTGTCCTCTAGTGTCGTCCTTCTTTTATTGTAAGGACTTTGCACCACCTGCCAAGTTCTAATTACTTAAGAGCAAACGAACTTAAATGGACTTCGTGTGGCCTGCAGTAACAACCTAGTTGATCAGGCCCTGATTCACCGGGAGGCCTGGTCAAGGACTGGGCCGCGGGGGCGTTGACCCACCCCCGGTTAGGTTAGGTTTGGGTTAGGTTAGGTTTTGTTAGGTTAGGTTTGGCTACGTGAGGTTGGCTTAGGTTACATTAGGTTAGGTTAGGTTAAGTTATTATGTTAGGTTAGAATAGGTTTGGTTACGTTAGGTTAGGTTTGGGTTAGGTTAGGATATAAGGTTTGCTGAGGTTAAGTTATAAGGTTACGTTTGGTTAGGTTAGGTTAGGTGAGGTTGGGTTAGGTTAGGTTAGGTTGGGTTAGGTTAGGTTTGGCTTCGTGAGGTTAGGTTAGGTTACATTAGGTTAGGTTAGATGAGGTAAGTTATTATGTTAGGTTAGAATAGGTTAGGTAATAAAGTTTGCTGAGGTTAAGTTATAAGGTTACGTTTTGTTACGTTAGGTTAGGTTTGGGTTAGGTTAGGTTAGGTTATAAGGTTTGCTGAGGTTAAGTTATATGTACGGGTTGTACTTATAACGGCTGTTCACGTGATTTCCAACCTCTGCCCATGTGATCTGGCATTAGCCAATGATAGGCCTGCCTTTTGAATGCCTCAGCGCCAGGCGGCCTAGAAGCCTCAGTTACCATCGAGACTCAGTGCAGGACATATAAGGTTACATTTGATTAGGTTAGGTTAGTTTTGGGTTAGGTTACGTTAGGTTTGGCTACGTGAGGTTGGCTTAGGTTACATTAGGTTAGGTTAGATGAGGTTAAGTCATTATGTTAGGTTAGAATAGGTTAGGTTAGGTTAGGTTATAAGGTTTCGTTAGGTTAGTTTTGGGTTAGGTTAGGTTATAAGGTTTGCTGAGGTTAAGTTATAAGGTTAGGTTTGGTTAGGTTAGGTTTTGCTACATGAGGTTGGCTTAGGTTACATTAGGTTAGGTTAGATAAGGTTAAGTTATTATGTTAGGTTAGAATAGGTTTGGTTACGTTAGGTTAGGTTTTGGTTAGGTTAGGTTATAATGTTTGCTGAGGTTAAGTTATAAGGTTACATTTGGTTAGGTTAGGTTTGGGTTAGGTTAGGTTGGTTTAGGTTAGGTTTGGCTACGTGAGGTTAGGTTAGGATATAAGGTTTGCTGAGGTTAAGTTATAAGGTTACGTTTGGTTAGGTGAGGTTGGGTTAGGTTAGATTAGGTTGGGTTAGGTTAGGTTTGGCTACGTGACGTTAGGTTACATTAGGTTAGGTTAGATGAGGTTAAGTTATTATGTTAGGTTAGAATAGGTTAGGTAATAAGGTTTGCTGAGGTTAAGTTATAAGGTTACATTTTGTTACGTTAGGTTAGGTTTGGGTTAGGTTAGGTTATAAGGTTTGCTGAGGTTAAGTTATAAGGTTACGTTTGGTTAGGTTAGGTTAGGTTTGGGTTGTGAGGTTGGCTTAGGTTACATTAGGTTAGGTTAGATGAGGTTAAGTTATTATTTTAGGTTAGAATAGGTTAGGTTAGGTTATAAGGTTTGCTGAGGTTGTTATAAGGTTACGTTAGGTTAGTTTTGGGTTAGGTTAGGTTATAAGGTTTGCTGAGGTTGGTTAAGTTATAAGGTTACGTTTGGTCAGGTTAGGTTAGATTTGGCTATGTGAGGTTGGCTTAGGTTACATTAGGTTAGGTTAGATGAGGTTAAGTTATTATGTTAGGTTAGGTTACGTTAGGTTAGGTTTGGGTTAGGTTAGGTTATAAGGTTTGCTGAGGTTAAGTTATAAGGTTACGTTTGGTTAGGTTAGGTTTGGTTAGTTAGGTTGGGTTAGGTTAGGTTTGGCTGCGTGAGGTTGGCTTAGGTTACATTAGGTTAGGTTAGATGAGGTTAAGTTATTATGTTAGGTTAGAATAGGTTAGGTTAGGTTATAAGGTTTGCTGAGGTTAAGTTATAAGGTTACGTTAGGTTAAGTTTGGGTTAGGTTATAAGGTTTGCTGAGGTTAGGTTAGGTTAGGTTTTAAGGTTTGCTGAGGTTAAGTTATAAGGTTACATTTGGTTAGGTTAGGTTAGGTTTGGTTTGAGTTAGGTTAGGTTTGGCTACGTGAGGTTGGATTAGGTTACGTTAGGTTAGGTTAGATGAGGGTAAAAAATTATGTTAGGTTAGAATAGGTTTGGTTACGTTAGGTTAGGTTTGGTTTAGGTTAGGATATAAGGTTTGCTGAGGTTAAGTTAGGTTAGGTTACGTTTTTTTAGGTTAGGTTTGGGTTAGGTTAGGTTAGGTTAAGTTATTATGTTAGGTTAGAATAGGTTAAGTTATAATGTTACGTTTGGTTAGGTTAGGTTTAGGTTAGGTTAGGTTATAAGGTTTGCTGAGGTTAAGTTATAAGGTTACGTTTGGTTAGGTTACGTTTGGTTAGGTTAGGTTAGGTTTGGGTTAGGTTAGGTTAGGTTGGGTTAGGTTAGGTTTGGCTACGTGAGGTTGGCTTAGGTTACATTAGGTTAGGTTAGATGAGGTTAAGTTATTATGTTAGGTTAGAATAGGTTTGGGTTAGGTTATGATATAAGGTTTGCTGAGGTTAAGTTATAAGGTTACGTTTGGTTAGGTTAGGTTAGGTGAGGTTGGGTTAGGTTAGGTTTGGCTTCGTGAGGTTAGGTTAGGTTAGGTTAGATGAGGTTAAGTTATTATGTTAGGTTAGAATAGGTTAGGTAATAAGGTTTGCTGAGGTTAAGTTATAAGGTTACGTTTTGTTACGTTAGGTTAGGTTTGGGTTAGGTTAGGTTATAAGGTTTGCTGAGGTTAAGTTATAAGGTTACATTAGGTTAGGTTTGGGTTAGGTTAGGTTATAAAGTTTGCTGAGGTTAAGTTATAAGGTTAGGTTAGGTTAGGTTAGGTTAGGTGAGGTTGGATTAGGTTTGGTTAGGCAAGGTTTGGTTAAGTGAGCCTAGGTTAGTTTAGGTTTACTTTGTTTATATCTGGTTAGGTTAGGTTATGTTAGGTTCGGTTATGTTACTTTAGGTTAGGTTAGGCTGCTTTTAAAGGCAGCTACAAGAAGAAGCTTCACGGCATTGTTTACCATCGAATTTGTAGGTTTAATAGTCACACGATTTGACATCGTGGAAAAGTAAAGTGAAACATGAGGAATATAAAAATTTCCCTCCACATATGGATTGAAAGGGTACTTCTTGAGTGAGAGCAACAGATTGAGTGGCCCTTATAAACCAAACAACAACAATAAGAAGAAAACTCAAATGGAATTCTGGTGTTGACATCTCGCTCTCACCTGAATATCAGTAACATATTTCCCACGCTCTCTGGGACACATGTCCTCATCTGCTTTGCCCTCCACCGGGCACATTACAGGAGTGGACACATTACAGGAGTGGCACATTACAGGAAGGCCCATGGCCTTCTGGCAAAAGTACTCGTTTCACACTGTGAAGAGTAGATTCCTGGTGATGATAGAAACATTGGGCATGTTTCTTTACACCAGTTGTCTATGTTCCCCATCAGTAAAATGGGTACCTGGGGGATAGTGCACTGGTGTGGGTCGCATTTTGGGAAAAAATTAACCTTATTGGCCAGAAATAATCTGCATAACAAGCAGATTATTTCAGGACAATAATGTCCGAACTAATCTTGATGTTAGCTAGGGCCGTATACCTTGTACATGTACTTTTAGTAATAAAGATAGTATTATGATTAATATTATTATTATTATTTTTAGTAATCTCCACTTTTCCACTCTGCAGTTAAATCTTTAACGGTTTTGGGGGAACTTACTGAACTTAAGTGAGGTGTGGGTGTCTGGCTGTGCTGGGGCTTAGCAAGGTGCTCCACATGATCTAATTAGGAAATTTTAGTTCCTGTTTATATTTACTTTACTGCAACAAATCTTTATGGTGCCATCAACAAGTCTGGCTCGATACGGCTTCAGCTCTCACTGACCCTTATAAAACCAACAAAGGAAAAACACCATTCCTCTCATTCGATATAAGCAATATTTTTCCGCAGAAATACACAAAAATGGTGAGTATTTTCCTCCATCAACACAAGTTCGATGCAGAATGTGAGTCTGGGCAGCCACATGATGAGCAACATGGAAAGTATTTGTCTGAAAGGCAGATTTAAGGCAATTTCAAGTAGTGGCCAGTAATATTTTTTCTGGTACTGACATGTAATAATAATAATAATATCTTTATTTCTATAAACTTATATAGACAATAGCTGACATCAATGACATATTACTATATAGAAAGTCTTTTGTTATGCAGAGAATTTCCTGCAAATTAGATCAATTTTGTCACCAGGATGCAACGCGCACAATTCCACTAACAACCACAAGGTGACCCACACCTGTCCACTAACACTCAGGATGTGACCCACACCAGTCACCTAACACCCAGGATGCGACCCACAACAGTTACCTAACACCCACAATGTGACCCACACCAGTCCACTAACACCCAGGATGCGACCCACACCAGTCCACTAACACCCAGGATGTGACCCACACCAGTCCTCTACCCATGATGTGACCCACACCAGTCCACTAACACCCAAAATGCAACCCACACCAGTCCACTAACACCCACGATGTGACCCACACCAGTCCACTAACACTCAGGATGTGACCCACACCACTCCACTAACACCCAGGATGTGACCCACACCAGTCCACTAACACTCAGGATGTGACCCACACCACTCCACTAACACCCAGGATGTGACCCACACCAGTCCACTAACACACAGGTACCTATTTTAGGTTAACAAGGACAGCACGTGTCTTAAGGAAACTCGTCCTAATGTTTCCAGATGTACCACGGAACGATCACAGGCCCTCGGTGTGTGAGGCCAGTGTGCTACCAACCCAGCCATGGGGGTGGAAGAATGTAATTTTTTTATTGTCATTGTCTATTTCACTCATATTTTACATTGAAAATAATCTTTGCTTGGTTGATAGTTTCAGCAGAACATAAGAACAAGGACTACTGTGAGTATTGGTGGCTTGGTTGGTAGTACATATCAGTAGAACATAAACTTATATAACTAGCATAAACTATATAAACTTACTTAACATAAGATGGGAGGAGCACACAATTGAAACCAATTCACTCTGTCTGACTTTTTTTGGTTATCCTGAAAGGTAATCTACACATGTGCTGCTATGTATGAAAATTTATCTATCTGTATTTATGTGTACTTGTACATGAATAAACTTACTTACACTGAAGTGCCTATTACAGTGCTCCTTCTTATGCTCTTTATATGCTCCACTCAGCAATCACAATCAATCTCAGCAAAGCTGAAATGTTGGCCATATTTACTTACACCTACCATCACTCTTTACCTAGTAGTAAGTAGGTACCTGGGTGTCAGCCAACTGATGTGGGTCACACCCTGGGGACAAAATTAACCCAAGTTTCCCAAAAATGCTATGCATAACCAGGGGTTTTCTACATATGTCAGTGATACCAGCTATGGTCTGTTGACGTTGTATCATATACTTGTAGAAAGAAGGATTGTTATTATTGGTATTAGTATTAGTATTATACATGTCTTATATTTGGTACAGTGGACCCCCAGGTTATCGGCCATAATTCATTCCAGAATACTGTTCGACTGCCGTTACTGAACGAATTTGTTCCCATAAGGAATAATGTAAATTAGATTAGTCCGTTTAGACCCCCAAAAATATACTTACAAAAGCACTTACAAAAATACACTTACATAATTGTTCGAGTTGGGAGCAGTACGAAATACAGGAGTCCACTGTACAGTGGACCCCCGAGTAATGTAAAAAATTCATTCCAGAACCCTGCTCAAGTGCCATTACTGAACAAATTTACTCCCTTAAGGAATAATGTCATGTAGGTTAGTCTATTTCAGACCCCCAAAAATACAATTCCACAAGCACTTACAATATTATACTTACATAATTGTACAATTTCCGGGGTGCTTGTTAGGCGGGGGACCACTGTACTTTGTACTACAGGTCCACATTCCTTTATCAAAAATTATGAAATTCAAAAAATTCCAAAAATTTTTATCGTGGAGTGTGTGTGGAGCGTCAGTCATCTCTGCATACAGTAACTCCAACACCTACACGTGGCTTCGTGACCCAGCACTGACAGCCAGAGTGGCAGGCGTCAGTTGTGTCTCAGCGCTTGTAGTGTTCACACGTGCGTCTGCTGTTCGCTGATACAGTGGAACCCC
The DNA here is from genome assembly GCA_009830355.1 of Cherax destructor. NCBI lineage: Eukaryota > Metazoa > Arthropoda > Malacostraca > Decapoda > Parastacidae > Cherax > Cherax destructor. The sequence goes on along the minus strand of WNWK01050757.1, from coordinate 690 downwards.
GGCTAACGAACACCCTGAAAATCGTACAATTATGTAAGTATAATATTGTAAGTGCTTGTGGAAGTGTATTTTTGGGGGTCTGAAATAGAGTAACCTACGTGACATTATTTCTTAAGGAAGTAAATTCGTTCGGTAATGGCACTTGAGCAGGCTTCTGGAATGAAGTTTTTCCGTTAGCCGGGGGTCCACTGTATTTTGTTTTTGCTTTTTATTTTGTGACTGTGTTTAATTTCAATGTGAAAATGTCAAAAAGAGCTGCAGATACCCATATGGGTAACACTGAGAAAAATAAAAGGAAGCATCTGACATTATCAATAACGCAGAAAGTAGAGTTAATGCAGAAGCTTCATGGTGGTGTGTCAGTGCATCATCTTACTGAAGAATATGGTGTTGGAACTATCACTGTTTATGATTTAAACAAACAGAAAGACAAGTTACTGAAGTATTATAGTGACAGTGATAACCAAAAACTAATGAAAAATAGGAAAGTACTGCATAGGTTATCCTAGGTAATTTACACTATGTATAATAACTATTTATGTGTATCGTATCTGTGAGATAGAGACAGAGAGAGAGAGAGATACAGAAACAGGCAGATGCAGACAGCCAAAGTCAGTCAGCCACCCGGCCTGCCAAACACGTACATTACACATTCCAGAATTGTTTCTCTTTACTTAGGGTAAGGATATA
>WNWK01050756.1:0-12723 GCA_009830355.1 Cherax destructor | reverse complement strand
GGGGATACCAATGTGTGTGCCTTCATGCATGTGACAGGTCATCCCGAGACACTGCAATGTCCACGAAATTGTAGCTGCGCTCTGCGGGAAAGGCACCCTTTAAAGCTGCCGTTTACAAGCTCATAGTGGTTCATGATAATATCCTCACATCCCTACTGAGTTTTTCAACTCAGGCTGAAAAGTTTATTGCCTGTATAAAAAACCTATCCTGTATGATGAAGATGATACTATAAAAAACCACTGTATGATGAAGCATCATGTTTTTGATGATGGAATGTGACAGGGAAACCATCCTGTGTGATAGAATATGGCGGGGAAACCATCCTGTGTGATAGAATATGGGGGGGAAACCACCCGGGTGATAGAATATGGCGGGGAAACCATCCTGTGTGATAGAATATGGCAGGAAACCATCCTGGGGGATAGAATATGGCAGGGAAACCATCCTGGTGATAGAATATGGCAGGAAACCACCCTGAGGATAGAATATGGCGGGGAAACCATCCTGGTGATAGAATATGGCAGGAAAATCCTGGTGATAGAAATGGCAGGAAACCATCCTGTGTGATAGAATATGGCGGGGAAACCATCCTGGGGATAGAAATGGCAGGGAAACCATCCTGTGTATAGAATATGGCGGGGAAACCATCCTGTGTGATAGAATATGGCAGGGAAACCATCCGGGATAGAAATGGCGGGGAAACCATCCTGAGTGATAGAACATGGCAGGAAACCATCCTGTGTAATAGAACATGGCGGGGAAACCATCCTGAGTGATAGAACATGGCAGGGAAACCATCCTGGGGAAAGAACATGGCGGGGAAACCATCCCCGGTTAGAACATGGCGGGGAAACCCATCCTGGGGATAGAACATGGCGGGGAAACCATCCTGGTAATAGAACATGGCAGGGAAACTCCCCCGTGTGATAGAACATGGCAGGAAACCATCCTGTGTAATAGAACATGGCGGGGAAACCATCCTGAGTGATAGAACATGGCAGGAAACCTTTTCCTTTTAATAGAATATGGCAGGGAAACAAAACCCCCGTGTGATAAAACATGGCAGGGAAACACCCCCGTGTGATAGAATATGGCGGGGAAACTCCCCCTTGGTGATAGAATATGGCAGGAAACTACCCCGGGGATAGAATATGGCGGGGAAACCATCCTGTGTAATAAACACAGGAAACACCCCGTGTGATAGAATAGGGCAGGAAACTACCCCGTGTGATAGAATATGGCGGGGAAATGTGTGATAGAATATGGCGGAAACTCCCCCTGTGATGCAGCATGAGAGGAAAGTCATCTTGTGTGATAGAATATACAGAAAAAATTATTCTATATAAGAGAATATAACAAAAGCCTTCACGTGTGATAAAATATGACAAAGACGTATTTTTTTCCCCAAGTGTAACTAGCATATTCAATTAGGTAGCACATTGCTAATTCAGATTTCTTTTAAAATGGGGGTTGGTGTGGTAGTAGAGGGGTGGTTGTCTACTGGATTGCTAGTACATGTAAGACAGGGATCCGTCCATTATTTTGGGAGAGGGTAGGAAGAGGAGGAAATAGACAAATAACCTAACATACAGAAAGACGCTTATGACTCACGAAATCGTAATGACACGATTAAAAAACATAACGGGGGGGGTTACGAACCCGCGGTCAGAGGAAAAACTCCAGACCGGGGGCCAGGGGCCAACTAGCTTCAATAACCTAGTTGGATGAATTTATTGAAGCTAGCTGGCCCAGTGGCTGGGGGAGTTTGGCCGACCGGGTTCAACCCCCCCCGGGGTTGGGTTTGGCATGACGACTTTTCGGTTTGAGCTGGACCACTTACATATCACTTACGGGTTATTTGTGTATTGTTGCAGTCACGGTATTGCCCCTTTTGTTTTTCATGAGGAACTAGGTAAATATGCGAAGTATAGGGGGGAGGCGGAGAAACATGAAAGAGGTTGCTGGGAGGGGGAAATGTTGGCGTGCTGGTACTGGTATAGTGTGGCACGTGAGTACTGTCACTGGAGAAAGTATTGTATGTTGCAGGGGTTGAATAATGGGGCAGGTCTTGCCACAACCTCGCGCGAACTGGTTTGTTGTGACGGGTGATGTGTGGTGATGGTGGTGGTGATGATAGCATGAACTTTGTTGTGATGACGTGTATTGAGGCCTCGGAGGGGGAGAGCCCCTGTAAGTGTTTTTGCTGGTAATATTGAGCTACAGTCTGGCAAGGTCTGAAATACATTTTTGTAACACACCTTCCACTACTGTTTCACTCTTATGACTTATACACAGAGGTTGTATATAAATGGAATACAATCCCAATGATGAAGAATTAGCCCGTGTGCAATATCTGATATCTTTTTGAGCCCTTTTTCCCATTCAGTGACTTTATCTACGAAAGGGAAGGGCATAATGTGAAGACAGTAGCTGTATAGTAGTTTTGAAGAATCTTAGAGTTTTCAAGACTACGGTGCACCCCCTACCCTGGTAGGGGACTCACCCCCTCGTCTTTTTTATAGTTCTACTGTCTTAAATTATGTCCTTGAATCTATATTAAAACCATGGAGGGCGAAATGTCTCAAAGATCCCCAGATGGCACTTTTCCCTTTCATATACACAGAGAAACAATGTTTTAAGATAGGCTGGGGAACCTCTGATGCAACTGTAAAAATGAACAATTAAACATGTCGGAACAATGCAGCAAGCAGAAGAAAAAAACTAACTTTTAAAAAACTTTAGACAAAGTATGGGGGAAAAATGAAAAATTTAAAGAGTAATAAAGAAAAAAATGGGAAAATCGGAGAAAGGGGGAAGCAGAAAAAAAGTGGAAGACTGCTAAAGTTCTTTCACCTATACTGTATTTTTAACGTTTTTCCCTGCCCTGTCCCGCCCCTTTCCCCGCCCCTTCCAGGTCATGGAGGAAAGTGTAGTGTGGGCTTATTTTTGTTTTTTTTTTTTAAATTGAATCTTTTTCATTGTGTGCACCTTGTTGTGTGTGATACAAGAGTAATAAGGGGAGATGGTGTCGTAGTGGCAGGGGGTGGTGGCAGGGAGTGATGAGGGGGCAGGGGGTTGGGGCAGGGAGTGATGAGGGGTCAGGGTTTGGGGCAGGGGGAGGGGGCACTTTAGTCTTCATTGTTCCCAAAGGGGAGGCTACCAACACCCCTGTAACAGCCACTTACAACCCACCTACACTACCTGGAGGGTGTTCAGGTAATCTTTCCCCCGGGCCCAGTCCTTGATCAGGCCTAGGTGTAGCACTAGCAGGTGACAAGATACAGAAGCACCTACTGCCCCAGTTCTGCCCCCCAGTAAAACTGCAGGCTGGAGAGTCTTACCCCACTAACACTGCATGAGGTCTTCCCACTAACACTGCATGGAGAGTCTTACCCACTAACACTGCAGGCTGGAGTCTTACCTCACTAACACTGCAGGCTGGGGGTTTACCCCACTAACACTGCAGGCTGGGGAGTCTTCCTCACTAACACTGCAGGCTGGAGTTTACCCCACTAACACTGCAGGGTGGGTGTTCTGCCTCAGTAACCTGCTGCATGTTATTTGCTTAAGTAGGCTTAAACCCCATGCTAAGAGGATCATAAAGTTGCATGTCACCGTACACCACTAGTCAAGAATATTTTAATCCGAAAAAGGGGATTAAACACTGTGTATATACTGCCAGGGACTCAAGGAAGGATGCTTTGCACATTTCGGGGTTTTTGGGGAGATGTTTGGTACTCTTCAACACCTGTGTTTCTCACTATACATTTAATTCACTTTTTTTAATGTTGTTATACCTGTAAAGTGTACCTTCAGTTGAGGTGGTCTGATGTCAAGACCGGGGGGGCCATGATTCCGGGGTGTAATAAAATTCATCTAGCATCAAGGCCTTTCCTTCCTGAGACTCACACTTCCCATATGTAACTCTCGTCTGTGGGGGGTGTCAGCAGTTCAAGAGAAGAGGCTCACCCAACAGGAATTAGTAATGCAGTCAAATACAGTTAAAGAGGTGGACTTGGAGCTTGACTGAGACTTGCAAAATTACTTAGTGGGTGAGATTAAATGTTTCTCTTCCTCTTCTCCCCTCCTTCCTCTCTCTCTCTCTCTCCCCCCTCTCTCCCCCTCCTCCCCTCCCTTCCCTTCCCCCCCCTCCCTATCCCTCCCTCCCCCCCTCTCTCCCCCTCCCCTCTCTCTCTCTCTCTCTCTCTCTCTCTCTCTCTCTCTCCCCCCTCCCTTCTCCCCCCTCCTCTCCCCCTCCCTCTCTCCCCCCTCCCTCTCTCTCTCCCCTCCCTCTCTCTCTCTCTCTCTCTCTCTCTCTCTCCCTCTCTCTCCCCTCTCTCCCCTCTCTCCCTCCCCCTTTCTCCCCCTCTCCCCCCCTCTCCTCTCGTTTTTCTTCTCTTCTCTTTTTCTTTTTTTATTTTTTCTTTTTTTTTCGTCTCGTATATATTTAGCCATTTTCCACCCCTCCAATACAGAAGTATTCTTAAAGCTATCCAGACGGTTTTATTTTCAAATAAATTTTGTAATGGGTGGTGGGGACGCCTGACCTGTGTGTTTTTGTGTGTAGTAACACTTTTGGGGCAGTGGCCCCAGCCTTGCTTCTGGTGACACACTTCGACTCAAAAATGCACTTCCACCAATGAGAAAGCAGAGAGGAAATGACGACAGTCTTGGGGAACCAGTATTTGTATGAGAATATTTTTTTCTAAATGATAAATAAGATAATGTTACAATCAAGATGATGATATTACATAAATATTCACATATGGCAGACAAAAACACACAGTAGCGGGGAGGCGGGGCCAGGGCTTTGACTCGACCCCCGCAACCACAACTAGGTGAGCAACTAGGTGAGTAAAACACACACACACACACACACACACCACTCACCCCCTCCTTTTCTCACTCACTTCGCTGTATGACCCTGTGGTTTAGCGCTTCTTTTGATTTAAAAATAATAATAAAAAAATACTCTCCTCACTCTCTCCTCACCCCTCCTCACTCTCTCCCCCACTCTCCCCCCCTCTTCCCCCCTCTCCCCCCACCTCCTCACCCCCTCCTCTCCTCCCCCTCTCCCCATTCTCACTCACTCTCCCCACCCCCTCACTCTCTCCTCCCCTCTCCCCCCTCTCCCACACATTCGTGGGTCCTTAGAGAGGGGGGCAGAGATGTTGGTTCCACAACAAAAAATTTTAACAAATCCATTGAAACTGGGCAACTACCTGAGGTGTGGAAGATGGCAAATGTGTCCCAATTTTTGGGGGAAAAGGGATTAAATTACAGACCTGTGTACTGCGTGTTTGTATGCAAAGTCATGGGGAAAATCAGGAGGAGAGTGGTAACCTAGAAAGACACAACATAAACGACAACCAGCACGGTTTTAGGGGAAAGGAAATCCTGTGTCATAAACCTCTGGAATTTTTTGACAAGGTAACAGAAGTAAGACACGAGAGAGAGGGGGGGATAACTGATTTTCTTGGACTGCAAGAAGGGTTCAGCAGTTCCTACAAAAGGGTTTAAAGCAAAAGCTAAAGGGTCAGGCACAGTGGAAAGGCACTGCAATGGATCAGAAATATCGCGGGAGGCAAAACGAGTCATGGTAGTGACGGGGTGTCAAGTGGGCACCTGTGACGAGGAGGTTCCAAAAGGGTCAGTCCTGGGACCGATGTTTTGGATATGAATGACATAACGGAAGGATAGACTCAGAAGTGCCCCTGTTTGCAGATGAGGGAAGTTAATGAGAAGAATTAAATCAGTCGAGGATCAGGCAGGACTAAAAAAAGAGACCGGGACAGGCTACAACCCTTCCGTAACTGGCCCTTGAATTTATCCCCAAATGTAAAGTCATGAAGATCGGGGAAGGGCAAAAAGACCCAGAAGAGTATAGTCTAGGTGGCCAAAGACTGCAAACCCCACTCAAGGAAAACGTTCTTGGGTGAGTATAAAACACATCTCCTGAGGCACACATTAATCAGATAACTGCTGCAGCATACGGGGGGTGGCAAACCCAAGAATAGCGTTCCAATACCTCACTAAGGAAACGTTCATGACTCTGTACACCATATACGTCAGGCCCCTACTGGAATATGCAGCACCAGTTTGGGAAACCCCCATGGTCAAACACATCAAGAAACTAGAGAAAGTGCAAAGGTTTGCAACAAGACTAGTCCCAGAGCTAAGGAGATTGTCCTACGAAGAAAAGGGTTTAAGGGGAAAACGGCCTGACGACACAGAGGGCAGGGGGGTTAGGGGGGACGATAACGACGTATAAAATACTGCGAGGAATAGATAAGGTGGAAGAGACAAGGTGTTCCAGAGGGGCCAAGAAACAAGGGTTCACAATTGGAAGTTGAAGACTCCTAGAGTCAAAGAGATGTTAGGAATATTTCTTCAGTCATAGAGTTGTCAGGAAGTGGAATAGCCTAGAAAGTGACATGGAGGTAGGAACCATACATAGTTTTAAGACGAGGTTTGATAAAGCTCATTGAGCAGGAAGAGAGGGACCTAGTAGAAACAATGGGGGGGGGCCGGGGAGCTATGAATCGCCCTGCAACCAAAAAGGGAGTACACACACACACACTGGCATCTTCCTCTCGTCTACTGAAGGAAACAGACACGCCATGGCCAATACAATTTTGTTTGTTGAAAAGGCTGTTCCTATAAAAACTGCTGGATCGTGGGGGGAACATCACAAGACACTTTCCGGGTTCCAACCCCAGACCTGTGAGAGGAACAAGTGTCACCCCTCGTCAGAATATAAGTAAATAGTTTAATTTTAACCATATTTTTTAAAAGGGGGGACCGGTAAGCCAGCGGAAGGCTTCGATCAGATGACCAAAAACCCAGCTGCGGGTCGTCATAGCCTAAGACCCGGTCAGGAAACGTTTGTCCTATTTCCGGGAAACCTTACCTAACCTAACCTCGTCAGTGGTATGTCATAGTTCAGACGACTTGTGGGGTGGCCTTGGAGGAGGACGTCTAGCTCTAGTCCTGCCTTGAGCAGCGCTGAAGAATTCTCCGCCGCTTTCTTCCTTGGGACGTTGTCCGGTGGCGGGTTGGTAGCATCCTCGACCACATGCCGAGGGGGAAATGGGCCCCCTTTCCCGGATAGGTGAAATATTGGCACGTTTCCTTACGCCTGCTGCCACTGTTTACCTAGCAAAATGCCTGGGGGTTTCACTTTTTTGGTGCATCCTGGGGCAGGAAAAGGATTTCATTGGAAATGACGGTTCTCGATGACGAAATAACTATTAAGTTATCATGGGTTTAAAAATCGACTAAATTTTCTTCGTCCTTAACCCGCTCCTTGAGCTATTGGTCGAGGAACCCTATATTTTGTTTTTTGTTAGCAAAGCTGAATTAAATTTTCAGTTTGCTGTACCCAGTTCTACATGATAATTACTGTACATAGAGGGAACATAAACTGCTTTCCTGCTCATCATCTGTCTCAGACTTGCACACACAATTGTTGTTTGGGGGGCATTCAGCCCAGGCCCCCCCTTTTCCCCTGGCCGCTAAAGGGTTCACACACTTTGCTGCGTGAGCCCTATAAGATAAGATATCATACCTTTTCTTTGTTATGTACGGATCCTGCATCTACCACTTTGCTGTCTAGGTCATTCCACTTCCTGACCAATCAAAGGTAAAGAAGTACTTACAGATATCTTCAAATATTCGGATTTACATGACTAAGTAAAAATACCAAGAGTCAATTTTTGGGTTTTATACTGGTAAGTAGTCCACATCTCAAAAAACAGCTTCGGTTATTTCATATGGATCTTCACCACTAATCAGATGCAACTTGCATACCATTTTTTTTCATTTAGTTTAAACAAACAAACAAAAAAAAACAAACAAATTTTATTTCATTGCAGGTTACATGGGTATTGGAAGTTACGTAAATTGAGTGCAAGGAGACCCACGACATGCCATGGCATTAGGGGCACTTATTCTAGTCCTTAAAAACTAGGTACTTAATATTAGAGAAATTTATTGAGTTTATTCTAGAAAAATTATTTTCAAAATTACAATATGATGAAATTTTACTGTTTAAATTATTATATAATGATATTAGATCTTAGATTGTTACAGGTGTTAAGATTCTTGAATGATAATATGGAATTGAGATTATTTAAGGAAAATAACATTGAGCATTTTTGCTTAACTTATAATATAGTGGGGGTAAAATAATAGTAACATATTTTTAAAAAATTGAGTTTTGTATAGGAAAGTAACAATGAGCATTTTTCAAAGTAGTTTATAGCATGATCATTTAGGTTTGGGTGAGTAGGGGGTTTTTGAGTTGAGTCTTAAATTGATTTTCAGACAAGATTATCTTAATATTTACTGGTAATGAATTGATTCGGGGGCCCTTTTAGGGCATAAAATTTTTACATAGGTTGATATGAACACGGGGTAAAAAAAGTGATCTGTGTCGTGTTTGTGGTCATGAGTCCTATTAAAGTTGGTGAGGAGATTTTTGAGCAGGGGGTTTATATTAGAGTGTAAATTTTTATATATGTAGTAGGACAAGGAAGATGAATGTTCTTTACGGTGAGTAGTTTGAGACTTTTGAATATTGGTGGAGTATGCTGTCTAGGGGGGGAATTTGTTATCATTCTGACTGCGGCCTTTTGTTGTGTTATGAGTGGTCTAAGGTGATTTAACTTTTTTTCCCCCATGCACAGATTCCATAGGTGAGATACGGGTAGATAAGTAATGATAGAGTGCAAGGAGAGCTGATTGAGGTACATAATAGCGTATCTTTGATAATATGCCTACTGTTTCGAGATTTTTTTGGGAAATTTTTGTTTTGTTTTTGGGAATTTAAGGCTACTGTCAAGGTGGATTCCTGGGAATTTTTCCCCTCTGTGAGTCTTGTGATGGGTGTCCCTTTAAGTGTTATGTTGGGAACATTTGTGACTTTGTTTCCCAAACTGTATGAAGTAGGTCTTGTCAGTATTGGGGTAAGCTTGTTAGTCGTCATCCATGTTGATATTTTCTGTAATTCGGGATTAAATTTTGGGCCCGTATAACTGGATTTGGGTGAGGAAGACATATTTTGGGCATCTGCAAATAAAATGGGGTTTAAAGGGGGTGATGCATTCGGTAGGTCATTTATGTAAATGAGGAAAGGAGTGGCCCCAGGACATTTCCTTGGGACTCCGATTGTAATTGGTTGTGTGGAAGAGTTCCATTTGGTACACGTATTGGCTTCGTTGGGAGGTATGATTTTTGGTAGTTGATGGGGGCCCCCCTTTTACCATAGTGTGCTAATTTTGTGAGCAGTAAATCATGGTCGATTATCAAAGCTTTGCGGAGATCAATGAAGATTCCCAGGGACTTCTTTTTTTTCAAGTGCTGTTTTATTAACTCCAACATGTGTTTAAAAGCACGTTTGTGCTCTTTTTTGTCCTGAATCCCAAAATTTACAGGGGTTGAGTACATTTGTGAGACGAGGTAGGAATAGATTTGTCTATGAAAATTTTTTTTTAAGAATGGGTTTGAAATTTGGGCTATAATTATTCAGGTCGTTTGATCACCTCCTTTGTGGATCGGGGGGACCCCAGCTATTTTTAGAATTGGGAAAGGTAGAGGCTTCAATGGATTTATTGAATAGTGTTGCTATGATTGGTGACAGTACCTGTGAAGCTTTTTTTTACATAAAAGTTGGTAGGCTGTTTATGTCTCCTGCCTTGTTTTTAAGGGTGTTGATTATGAGCGGACTTAATTGGGTTGGTAGGGGCAGAAAAGCGTATTAGGGTAGGTGTTTGTGGGTAGTCTGTTGGACGGGTGTTTGAGCTTGGGATTTTACTGCTAGATTCTTTTTATGGTGGAAGAAAACATTTAAATCTGTTTGCTGTCTCAGTAGGTGAGGGGGTTCATCTGCTCTTGATAATTTGATGGTGTTGTTTTTCGTATCTTATTATTTCCCAGAATTCAGATAGGGTCTTCCAGGTCTTTTTTATATCACCTTTATGTTCTGGGGTCTGTTCTCATAATACAATTTTTTTTATCTCCTTATCAGGGTGGTAAGGGTTGATGAGTAGCGTTTTATTGTTCTCTGGTTATTAGACCCTTCTGTATTTTTTTTTAAATTTGCCTTTTGTTAATGGATTTAAGGATGCTGGGTGTTAGCCAGGGATTGTTAAGTCTCTTAGCTGTGATCTGTTTAGTTTTTTTTGGGCCAGCTATGTATTTCCCAAAAGAAGCTTAGTTCTTCCATAATTGTGTACACACGATTCACATCGTGACTCTTGCCAGGGAAAAAAAATGAAAAGAAAAAACCCATAAGGTGTAAGCTGTGGGTAGGTTATGTAAGCTTCCAGGGAAACCCAAAACAAGTATTTCCTGATGCGGGTCTTATTTATGATCCGGCCCCGGCTTTTTGGGCTTCTGACCAAGGCCTTCCACTCACTGGGCCACCCTTTTAAAAATATTTTTCCCAAACTGTGGTGTTGGCCATTTACAACTCCAACATGAGTAAAGATCTACAACTTCGACAGTGGAGTGTTCTGTTCTCTTTAAAAAAAATAAGGAAATATAACGGAATAATAACTATTAAGAAATACAAAAGGGAAATAAAGACAATGTATTGAGCTTTTTTCAGGAGAATCCCTTATGTGAATTAAAGTATATATTGAAAAGTAGTTTGTAAAATTATCTGCGATCAGACATATTCGGAAGCAAATAAAATGCCAGTAGTCTTGACAGAAAGCAAAACAAAAAGGTTTTAATTTTGTTATTGATATAAATGAACATAGTACAGTCCCCACTAGAGGGTTTTAAAGGGGACCCCAATGGAAATAAGTAAGGGACCCCAATGGAAATAAGTAAGGGCCCCCAATGGAAATAAGAAAGGGGACCCCAAGGGAAAAAAAAAGGGACCCCAAGGGAAAATAAGTAAGGGACCCCAATGGAAATAAGTAAGGGACCCCAATGGAAATAAGTCACTGTCTGATTTTTTTTGGGTTATCCTGGGTTCTCTACACATATGCTGCTATGATGAAAGTATGTAAATGTATTTGTGATACCTAATAAATTTACTTCTATTAGGAAGGAGGTGGAACTGAGTTTTTTAATAAAACTGAGACCTTTTTTGGGATTTGCCAAAAAGGAAAGTTATGCTTGTAAATTAAGTTACCCTTTATGCTGTTTGTCTTTCTCTGTGTTTTGTAATTTTTTTTTTTTTTCAAAAAAAAAAGTGATCTTTTTCCCCGTTGCTCCTCTCAAGGGACGTTTTCCTTGATTCATAAGAACAAAAAAAGGAACACTGCAGCAGGCCTACTGACCCATGCGAGGCAGGTCCACCTTGTTGGACCCCCACCTGAGTTAACCCTTCCAGGTAACCCAGGTAGCGGTCACTTCCACTTAAGGAATTAGGCATCTGACCTAGTAGCACAAGCTAGTCAGGTCTAACTCACACCCACCCACCCCCCTCATGTATTTATCTAACCATTTTTAAAACTGCACAACGTCTTAGCTTCTATGCGGTATCGAGATTTTGTTATCCGGTAAGGAGGCTTTTGACCCAAGGAACGGGACTTGACCTCTTTTGGATTGGCCAAATGTTTTCCTTTCCCCCCAGGTGCTGAATGGCCCCTGTGGGTTTAGTGTGAAAATAAATGTTCTTGCGGCTGTGAAAGCAGGGGGTCGCTGCTGATGTTGTTTGTGTTTAATTTTGATTTAGGGGGGGGCAGGGAAAATGCCTGTGATTTATTAGACAGTTAAGTTCATCTTGTCACAGTGAAGCCCATACTATCCCCCCTAGCGTATATAAATAAAACTAGTTAGATTAACGAAAGGCAGGCACGGGGTTTTAAGAACATGTGTTTGGTAATTTTAAAATTGCATACCACTGCTTGGTCCTGCCTGTTTCCCAATTAAAATTTATCTTATATTGGGGGGTGTAAGGATAACTGGTGGTTGGAAAATTATCCACACAAAATTCTTACCTATTTTATTGTCTTGTGTATGGTGCAGGGGCCCCCTATGGATCCCCGGGTGCAGAGAGGTGTGGCGGCCGAGCTCACTAAAGACTACAAGGATCACCTTGGGTGCATCTATGCTGACTCTCAGGTACTTACAGTACTTTTCATATTGTTTTAAGTAACTCTTTTCTGTAATGTTTCCTACTGTTAAAAAGTGCATTACAGATATGAAATAGGCAGAAGCATCAACGCAGTACTGCTGAGGCTTCAATTTCTTTTCCTTACAGTGATGTAAGATTTACTTAGTGATGAATGAAATTTTTTTTTTTATTCATTTATTTGTTTTAGAATTTTAAAAAATAAGTTTCGTATTTTTTGCTCAGTATGATGGGGATATTGTAGAAACTTGTATGGGGGCTTTCCTGTTGTATTATGTTAAGAAACTTGGGTTTTTTTATTAATCATACCAGTTGAACTTAAAACTGTTTATGGCCCATTTAGCTCAAGTGGGGAAAGATATTTACTGTATGAAAAATAGGAAATTAATGACATAATAAAGGTCCTATTATTTTGCTACCCTTGCATTGAAATACGATATCACAAAAAAGTACTTGGATAGACTACTGTTTAAATTTTTTATTTAAAAATCATACATAACACCCCCTTTTTATTGCAGATTACTTTCTCAAAATTTTTAATAACTTTTTCTTTTTTGTGTAAAGTATTTAACAGTAATAAAGTTACAATGGACCCCGGTTTAAAGGTCTCCAAATCACCTTTTTTTTTGTTTTG
>WNWK01050755.1:0-12723 GCA_009830355.1 Cherax destructor | reverse complement strand
AATTTATTAAAAAAAGGATATTTTTTAGGGGGCCCTTCAATTTTGTACCCAAATAATGCGACCTACACCAGTAAACAACACCCAGGCCCTTGTGTAGTTGATGATGGCGGGTCGACACATTTGAAAAAGGTGTTTGCCCCCTTCAGTAGCTCTTCCCACTGAAAAACGCCCCCAAAACCTGCTGCCATGGGGGAATGACCAACCACTCTGAAGGTGCTGGGAGCCCCGGGCACCTACCGCTGTGAAGGCGGCAAATGTAGTACTTTAGTTTTTTTATTATTCATTATGTATTCATCAAAGGCATTGTTAGCATTATCGTGCATTTTGGGATTCCCAAGCTTAGTACTCTTGAACGCATTACAAAAAATACTTCTTGTTTCCCGGTACTCCCCCCGGCCCGAGCCTTCGAAGGGGGTGGTCCGACCTTGGCCCCTTTTTCTCAGGAGATCTCAGACAAATGTCGTCATTGGGCATTCGCTGCTCACCCTTTCTGGGGGGTACGGGGGCTGCTCTTTGTTGTCCTGTGACCTTGTCCCTTATAGCATGGGGGAAAAGTCCATTGATAGGAGGATGAAAGGGGAAGGTATGTGAGGATGGTTGAGTGGTAGTTTGCTGGTTATGGGGGGGTGAGTGTCTGCTCTGCTATTCCCCCTCCTTTTCACCCGGTGAGGTGTAATGCTAGGCTTCGATGCCGGTTGAGATCCGCCCCGCCGATCCCACTGAAGTACTTCTCATTTCATTATGTGGACTTCACTTAATTTTTTTTGGAGCTTCACTATTTTTAAAAAACTTTCACTTCTGCTATGTCCTCCCTTTGGGTTTTGGGGAGAGTAAATTACAGTTCACCATTTAAAAGGCCATGCCTACTATGAAATTAATGCTAGAGGGTGAGTAATTATTGGGTTTCCTTCCAGTCCTCGTGTCCGCTCGGATCATCGGATTCAAGGCTGAGGGGTGGCCTGATTAACTATTGAGAAACGAGTGACACCACCATTATTTCTGCACTTCACCGTAGTACACGTAAAAAACATCAGGAAAGGACGTCACTGGGCCAACTTTCAACGGAGTCCCTGACATCATTTGACTTTTAAAATTTTTAAAACTGTTGGGTGTGTGGAAAACATCGAGACAACAACAACAACAAAAACCTACTACCACCACCACCACCAGGGAGTTCTCTCTAAAGATTCATTGCTTCAGTGATACGTTCAATGTAAATATTTAGTTTTTTGAATCTTCTTTTTTTTTTTTTTCATTTTATTTTCCTAATATGGTTTATTCCAATCATATTTTCTTTTATTTTTCAATTGTTTTCTATTAAAATAGTGTTTATTTTTTGTTATTATTTTTTTCTATTATTTTTTTCCGAGAAGATTGGCGAAAACCCTTCAAAGGGCGCTCCGGATTCGACTCGTTCGCGCCTAACCGACTCGACGCTATGGGGACGAGCCCACACCTACCATTATTGGAAACCCCCCAACAGTTCCCGGGTTCAAACGCCCCACCACAGACGGTTGCCACCTTCATAAGTATTCATTTACTATGTAGAGCAAAAAAGGTTTTAAAGGATTTGGTGATTGTTAATTACTCTTTGTTTATTTAGTAAGAAAAGGAGGATGTGCTAGTTACTTCCCCCTTTTTTTTTTTAAAAAGTTTTTTAGGAATAGCCCTGGGGACCGAGATTTTCCAGTAAAAAACTTTTCATTGAGTTCTTGGGTTTACAAAACTTATGGAATTTTTGATTATAGTGGGAAAGTGGATGGTCAAGTGACCACCCCCTTACTGGTTGGTCGGGGGGCATAAACCCTCCGGTCAAAATACTGAAAATCAAGTAGGGATTAACCCCCCGGTTTTGGGGGCAGTTGTAGGGCAGGTTTGAACCCCCGTTTTCTATTATATCTGTTTATTCCCCTTTTGTTTCCGGTTATAGGGGGGGAATACCAGTTCGGATGAATGGGGAAATGGTATTTCGGGGAAAATTGAATCTTTTATTGCTGCTAAGACTGGGAAAAAAAATGAAATTGAAAGAAAAAACAAAAAGAAAGTTAGACAGAGAACGAAAGAGAGAAAGGAGAAAGAGAAATTGAAAGAAAAAAAAAAGAGAGAGTTAAAAAAAAAAGAAAAAAAAAGAGAGAGAAAATTTTAAAGAGAAAAAAAAAGGAGAGAGAAAATTGAAAAAAGAGAAAAAGGAGAGAGAGGTTGAAAGAGAAAAAAAAGGAGGAGGGGTTAAAGAGAAAAAAAGGAGAGAAAAATTAAAGAGAAAAAAAAAAGGAGAGAGAAATTGAAAGAGAAGAAAAAAGGAGAGGGAAAGAAAGAGAAAAAAAGGAGAGAGAGAAATTGAAAAAAAGAGAAAAGGAGAAGGGTTGAAAGAGAAGAAAAAGGAGAGAGAGAAATTGAAAAAAAAATTGAAAGAGGAAAAGAGAAGAAAAGGAACTAGAAGAAAAAAAGAAGGATAGGCTTGATCGTGAAAAAGAGCACGGGAGAAAGGGGCTAGAAAGGGTACCCAAAAAGAATTAGGGAAAGAGCAAAGCAGAAACATGAGGAAGAAAAAGAAAAGATCTATAGAGAAAGTCGTTAGACTTGGAATAGGAAATAGGTTTTACCCACAGCAAAAATGGGGCGTAGTGGGGTCCCACCCTTCATATACCCCCACCCCCAACATACCCCCTTCACAGAGGGGGGGGAAAACCCCCTTTTTTTTTATCAGATTTGAAAAAAAGCTTCCTCTGTAATGGCCATTTGATTTTGGGCTAGGGTGGGAATGTTATTTTGGGGCAGCTTTGAAATTTTTGCAACTTTTTAAAAATATCTTTGTATATAATTGTTGAAGGGAAATTTTAAAACCTACCAAAAAAACCACTAACTCTTATGGGAAAGGGTTAGGTTTCCGCTTTAAAAACGGTCAGAATTTCCCGTTTAAAATTCCTTTCGGTTGTTTGATTTTTTTATAGACAGTTCCTGGCCTGCCCCACCAAATACGAACCTTCATTGGAAGAAAAATTACCGGGGGGAATTCTGGGCGCTGACGTAGCGGGAAACCCAAAATTCCTTAAAAAACCCGAAGGGGGTTGACCCCAAAGGCAAAGTACCCGGATGGGAAATAAACCCTGGTAGAAAGAAACCAACTTCATTTATCCCAGTGTGTCATTGTGTGGAAAAAGGGAAAACCCCCCGATTGCCCTTCTTTAACAATTAATGTTTTAAAAAATGGAACAGCACCTTCTGTTGGGCTTAATTTTTAATTGTCTATATTAAAAGGGAAAGGATGAAATGTATTTCAATCTGATAAACTTTCCCTAATTTAAAACACTCATGCCTCCCCATTCTTACAGACTATTTTGGGGGATCGGAAATTCCCCAAACCCTCCGCTGTTACTTAGGTCTAATGGTTTGGGTGGTCCAGGACTCCCCCCCCACCTCATTTTCGTACTTATTGGAATTAAAAGGTGCCGGTCCCTTTTAGGGGGGGATTTCACTACCCACAGGCGGTTTCAGCTCCCTTCCCGTAAATTCAGAAAACCCCTTTAATTCTGCCCCAGGCAGGAACAGATGATGATGCTCCGTAACGGGGTGCGGGGTCACCTGTTAACTCCCAAGGTGATGATATTGTGTCTGAATCTACCAGGTTTTAAATAGGACACAGAGCAAAGCACTAGCTTTTCCTGCTATTCATCCTTTGATTTTTCCTACCAAAACCTTTGAAATATTAAGGATGACTTTGTCGGGGTTCAACAATTGTCCTTCCCCAGAATTGCCAATTCAGCTAGTAAAAATAATGATTCAAAGGAAAGCTTTTTTTACAAATTTTAAAACATTTTAAATTTTACAAATTGTTTTAAGCCTCTTAGACAATAAGACTCCACTCCAGGTCCAAAACCGTGCAGGGGACCATTCTTAAAAAAGGCCCATGATCTAAGTGGCTGGGGATTTTTTACCTAAACCTTAAAAAAAATTGGGGACTTATTTTTGGGGAATTCCTCAGATATCACTTTATATTGTAGATCTTGTAAGGTTTCCAACTGTCATCCTCCCAGGTCCAAAAACCATGGTCAAAAAACCTATTTTTCAGTACCCTTTTGGGAGAGCCATTGACATTTTTGGGGCCTTCACCACTTTCATCTGGGGACATAGATATACTTACATTAGTGGATTATGCTTTTCCGTTTTCCGAAGCTGTCCCCCGAATCAATTATACTATAGAGGTAGCAAAACCCTTTTTCCATCTTTTCACGGGTGGGTATCCCAAAATTTTTAACCGGGGACGAGTTCCCTCCGAAATGAACATCTTTATAAAATTTCGGGGGGGAAAACCCCTTTTCACCACCCCTTATCCCAGCTGAAGGGAGGATTGAACGACAGCACTCCATCCTAAAGTCCATTTTAAAACTTTGCCCCAAAACCAAGGGGGGAATGTTACCTACCCGGGGATTTTTGCCATGGGGGGAATTCCCCCTGATTAAAGGGGGTTTCCCCCTTTTTAACTTCTATGGTAGACGGCCAGAGGTCCACTATCAACTTATGACTTATGGACTAATGAAGAAGGAAGTGCTGAGGTTCAGCTTCTTATCAGTTTCTCCTTGACTTAAGATCTAAACGGGAGGAGACCTCTGACTTAGTTTCTCAAAACTTAACTTTGTCCATGAACCAATATAAAACCTATTTTGATGCAAAGAGTCAGAGGAGAAGTTTTAATGTAGGGGATGAAGTTCTGGTACTTTTACCCATAAAGGCAAATAAATTATTAGTGGCCTGGAAAGGCCCTTACAAAGTACTAAAGATTTGTGGGAAGGTGATTACCTCATTGAAGTCAAGGAAGCCTAAGCTGTATCATATAAACATTCTTAAGAAGTATTACAGGAGAAACACGGTAAATTGTCTGAATACTTTTGATGTTGTTTTTCCTCATAAACATGAGTCAATCCCGAGGAGTGTAATGTGTGTTATTGACACATCTGAGGTAGAAGATGAGGAACTGCCTGATGTTGTAATCCTAGAACCCTCAGTTCCTACAACTTAAATATTAATGATTCACGGGACAGAGGCAAGAAACATGATCTCCTTAAATGTGTAAAGGCTTTTCAGATGTCTTTACTGACATTCCTAGTTAACCTCCACGGTTATCCATAAGATTAATTTAGTCACTGACACTCCCATCAAACGCAAATTATACCCTGTGCCAGTTCATCTTAGGAGGCATTCGACCGAGAAGTAGACAGATTATTAAAACTTAACATCATAGAACCTTCAGTTTCTTCATATTGTTCACCAGTGGTCATGGTTAAGAAAGAAGATAATTCCTATAGACTTGCTATCGATTTTAGAGGACTGAATGCTATCACTCGGTGGGATGCTGAACCTATGCCTATCATAGATAACGACCTCCATAAGTTTTATGATGCCACTTTCTTTACAGAAATTGATATCGAAAGCATATCATCGTTATAAGAGCCTTCATCCAAGCAGTACACCGCCTTTCCTACCCACCAAGGTCTCATGCAATATAGGATAATGCCTTTTGGTCTCGTAACAGCCTGTGCTACCTACGTAAGACTGATGAAGAAAGTTCTGGGTGATATGCCTAACGTGTCCGTTTATTTTGACAATATTTACGTCATGACATCTACTTGGGATGATCACATCCAGACTTTGACGTCAGTCTTGCGCAGGTTACATACATGGCCTCACTGCAAAACCAAAGAAGTGCTTCTGGCATACAACCAGATTAGATATCTATGCTTTGTTCTAGCAAATAATCCTTGCAACCTCTTCCCCAGAAAATCAAAGCCTTAACAGAGTTTAAATTCCCAAGAACGAAAACTCATGCGTAGCTTCCTCGGTTCTGTTAATTTCTATGCTAAATTTATCCCCAATATTACTAACCCCACCGGAAGTTTATCGGACTACCTTAAAAGTCTGTGAGGGAACCTCTGGAACTTTCCGACATAGCTCGAGAAAAGTTTAATGAACTTAAAGCAATATTTCTAAAGGTCCCATACTTAAGATTCCAGATCTTAGCAAACCTTTTTGCTTAAGAACTGATGCCCCAATACAGGTTTAGGTGCAGTATTATTGCAGTATCATGACGGTACCCTTTCCCTGTATGTTTCTTAGTCGAAACTTCACCGCCGAAACTAGATACTCAACCATTAAAAGAATGCTTAGCCCTTTTGTGGGGTATTCCAAACTTAAGTTCTATTTACTGGGGAAAGAATTCATTCTTGAAACAGATCATAAACCATTGGTATACCTAGAAACTTTTAAGAGAACCAACAGTCGCCTTTGAGGTGACATTGGCACCCAGGCTTTTAAGTTTCATATTGTGTATATCAATGGTTCATCTAATTATTTCTCTGACTGGTTGTCTGACAGTCAGTACAATATTTGTACTTATGCGACTTTTATTTTTTGGGACTTTTACCTCATAATTTCTACTTTATTCCTTGACTAGCAGTCTTGGTATGGGGAGGGGTGAGGGAAAAGTCCATAGATAGAGTGATGAAAGTGTGAAGGTATGTAGAGTGATGGTTGAGTGGTAGTTTGCTGGTTAGGTGGGGTGAGTGTCTCGCTGCTGCCATACCCCCTCCCTTTTCACCCGGTGAGAGGTGAATGCTAGGCTTCGGATGCCGGTTGAGATCACTTGACTGGCCACGCTCGATCCCACTGTAAGTACTTTCGTATCTTCATTATGTGTAAGAGCTTCATCTAATTATTTTTGAGCTTCACTCATGTTTAAAAACTTTCACTTCTGCTATGTCCTGCCTTGGTTTGGGAGAGTAAATTATTACAGTTCACCATTTATTTTAAAGGCCTTATGCCTACTATGTAAATTAATGCTAGAGTGGTGAGAAATTTATTGTGGTTTCCTTCACAGTCCTCTGTGTCCGCTCGGATCATCGGATTCAAGGCTGAGTGGGTGGTGTATTAACTATTGAGAAACAGAGTGACACCACCATTATTTCTGCACTTCACCTGTAGTACACGTAAGAAACATCAGGAAAACGGGACGCACTAGGGGCCAACTTTCAACTGAGCCCCCTGACATCATTCAGACATTGTAACAGTTTTGGAAAACTGTTGGGTGTGTGGAAAACATCGAGACAACAACAACAACAACAACACTACCACCACCACCACCACGGAGTTCTCTTAAGATTCATTGCTTCAGTGATACGTTCACAGCTGTAAATATTTAGCTTTGAATCATATACATTTTTTGTTTTCATTTTTCTTAATATGGGGTTTATTCCAATCATATTTTCGTATTTATTATTTCAATTGCATTCTATTAAAATAGTGTTTATTTTTCTTGTTATTAGTCTTTTCTATTATTCTTTTCCTGAGAAGATTGGCATAAACCTTCACATAGCAGAATGCGGTACAGTATCGTAGATGAGTGAACACTTTATGCATTGAATTGCTATGAGGAGCTATATATACCAGTCCAACGCATCTGTACTTCTACCTGCTGTAATTCGTGACAAATACGGCATTGATAATCAAGATATCTATGGAGTGGCGCTCAACGGAAGCACGAGAATCTTCGCAAGCTGACAACTGGCCAAGTATATGACGCGCTTGTTGATAAATTCGAGGACAAGAGCTTACAAATTAACGCCAGTGGTGGTAAGGATGAAAGATGTGTCTCAGCAATACATATGGATCAAAGTTCGCAATTTGCTATTTGAG
Source organism: Cherax destructor (assembly GCA_009830355.1). Classification (NCBI taxonomy): domain Eukaryota; kingdom Metazoa; phylum Arthropoda; class Malacostraca; order Decapoda; family Parastacidae; genus Cherax; species Cherax destructor. Next base: position 5,037 of record WNWK01050755.1, on the reverse strand, counting down.
GCACAGGAAATTGATGTGCGGACGCATTTAAGCATTATGGCGTCATACATGCAGCAGTTATGGACGATGGAATGATGGACTGTATGGGGTGTGCCAGAGGGACATATAGTCTCAAATGACTTTAAGAAGACCTATACCTCGTACATTGTGTTACATGAATTTCAACGCAAGTATATGTAACATATGCTGGGCAGAGGAGGACATGTCGCATATGTGACTTTATGAGCATATGCGGCGGATTGTGACACGACAAGGACGGCGACCGAATGTGGAGAGAGGGAAGGAGGAAGGTATGGAAGCACTACTGAAACCACAAGAAGAGGAGAGTGTGGAGAGACGACAAAGTGGAGTGATATCGTGAAGGAGACTGTAGACGAGTGTCTCACGTTATCAGTGGGCACGCAGGACACCTTGGGAGCAATTGGTCAGGAGGGTGCCCTTGACTTTGATATAGAAACGGCAATGCCTGAACTGGTGAGTGAATTGTTGGATGGTTCTCACAGTCCAACAGTGGAGGGGAAAAGTGCAGGGGGTGGAGGAGATATTATGTGAGGTGGGAGACTTGGGGGACGACAGTCCTGGTAGAGAGGGTTTTGAGGTGCAGGAGGTGTAGGTGATGATACATAATGAGGACAGAGACTCAGACATGGAGGTGCATACGGATTCTCGGAAGAGATCCATGGCCATGGGGGAGGACGACGCCCTTACCCCAGCGCAGAGGGTATGTAAAAGTATCGGTTGACGTTAAAAACAGGATAGAGGAACAAGCAAAATGGTATGGGGGAAAGGGAAAGATGTTAGGAATTGGGATAAAAGTAAAGGAACAGGACAAGGTATCATGAAATTGGAAGGGAAGAAATCAGGACGATCCAAAGGAAAACCACCTTTAATGTTTTCAGGAGTTTAACTTTAAATGTAAATGGAGCTAAAGCAGAGATAAAAAGGAAATGGTTACAGGTAAGTCTTCAAAGATATGCTGTGGATGTAGCTTTCATACAGGAGCATAATTATCGGTATGGAGGGAATTGATTGTGCCTGGATATAGTGTGTATGCGGGTAGTGGGTCTTTCAAGGGTGGAGTGGGGTCTTAGTTAAGGAGAACAGCCCTTTTCAGTTGTTGAGATGGAAGAGGGTAGTGAGGGTAGAGTTGTAAGGGTGGATGGCATTGGGGTGGTGTACGGGTTTTTTCATTGGGGTGTATCTCCGGCCACCGGGTACCCAATAGGGGGCCCTGGTGGTCTGGTCAAAGCCTCGCTTCACAGGGCGAGGGCCTGGGTTCGATTCCCAGCTAGGGCAGAAACATTGGGCGGTTTCTTTACACCCGTTGTCATGTTCACCCATCAGCAAATGGGTACCTGGGTGTTAGTCGACTGGGGGTGAGTCGCATCCGGGACACTAACCTAATCTGCCCGAAATGCTCAGCATAACAAGGGGCTTTCATATAGTAGTATGTCATTGATGTCAGCTAGACTGTATACCATGTACATGTACTTGTAGTAAATAAAGATATTATTATTTTTTTTTTATTAACACATCGGCCGATTCCCACCAAGGCAGGGTGGCCGAAAAGAAAAACTTTCATCATCATTCACCCATCACTGTCTTGCCAGAAGGGTGCTTTACACTACAGTTATAAAACTGCAACATTAACACCCTCCTTCAGAGTGCCGGCACTGTATTTCCCCTCTCCAGAACTAAGTCCGGGCCTGCCGGTTTCCTGAACCCTTCACAAATGTTACTTTGCTCACACTCCAACAGCACGCGATTAAAACCATATGCCTCCATTCACTCCACAAATACGCCACACAGTTGGGGGAAGTCCAAGCCTCGCACAAAAATTCCACCCCCCCCCAACCTTTCCTAGGCCGACCTACCCCGCCTTCCCTCCACTCAGATTTATACACTCTGTCACCTGTCTCGTCCATTCTCTCACATGTCCAAACCACCTCAAAACCCCCCTCCTCAGCTCTGGGGACAATCGTTTGGTAATCCCGCACCTCCCCATTTCAAACTCCGATCCTCTGCATTATATTCACCCAAATTGCCTCAGACATGCATTCCACTGCCCGCCTTCCTCGTTGCAACATTCATCACCCATGCTTCACACCCATATAAGAGCGTTGGATAACAATTTTTTCACATTCCCTTTACTTCCATGGACAAGGTTCTTTTCCCCACAGACCAATGCTCCACTACCCTTTCCCCCAAAAATTCTATGATTCCCCCTATCCTTCATAGACCCACCCGACATGTCCATCCCAAATATCTGAAAAATTCACCTCCTCCATACTCTCTCCCTCCAATCTGATACCCAAAATTTTCTCACCTTTTTTTTTGTTATCCTCATACCTTACTCTTTCCTATATTCACTTTCAATTTTTTTTTTACACACCCTACCAAATTCATCCACCAACCTCTGCAGCTTCTCTTCAGAATCCCCAAAAGCACAGTGTCATCAGAAAAAGCAACGGGAAAAACCCCACTTTGTATTTGTTTTTTTTTTTTACCAACCCTTTTTTGCCAAGCCCTTTTGCATCTTTTTACAACCCCATCTAAAATATATTGAAAACCACGGTGAATCACACATCCTTGTTAAGGCCCACTTTTACGGGAAAAGCCCTTTCCCTCCTACACACTCTAACCTGAGCCTCACTATCCTCAAAAAACTCTTCACTGCTTTCAGAACCTTTCCTCCTTTCCCAAAACACCCAACATCTGCCACATTCCCCTATCTACCCTATCATACCCTTTTTTCCAAATCCATAAATGCCACAAAAACATCTTTACCCTTATCCAAATATTTCACCTATATGTTTCACTGTAAACACTTGGTTACACACCCCTCCTTTTTCCAAAAGCCCCTTGTTCATCTGCTATCCTGCTTTCTGTCTTACTTTAATTTTTCAATAATAATTCCATACTTTTTCCCAGGTAATAACGACTTTTCCCCCCCTATAATTTTACCTTTTTGCCCCTTTGCCTTTTTATACAAAGGAACAATACACGCCTCCCAATCCCTGGTACCTTACCCTTCCATACATTTATTAAATAAAGCACCAACCACTCCAAAATTACCCCCCCACCTGCTTTTAACATTTCTATCTTTATCCCATCAATCCCAGCTGCCTTACCCCTTTCATTCTACCCACTTTTTCAGAACTTCCCACACCCACAACTCCCTTTTTCCCCACCCTAAAAATTTTTCCCCCTTTTTCCCTACAAGAAATCACAGCCCCTGTCTTCATCAACATTTAACAAATCCTCAAAATATTTTTTCCATCTTCCCGATACCTCTAACCTCCATTTAATAACCCCTCTCCTATTTTTAACTGTCAAACCATTTGTTCTCTAGGCTTCCTCAACTTATTAACTCATTCCAAAAATTTTCTTATTTTCAACAAAATTTGCTGATAAATCCACCCCCCCTCTCATCTGCCTCTTTTTTCATTGCTTCACCACTCTTTTTAAACCCTCTTTTTTCTCCATATACTCTTCCCCCCCTTTCATCACTTACTTTGAAAAACCTCATATGCTAACTTTTTTTCCTTACTACTCTCTTTACATATTCCACCAATCGCCCTTCCCCCCCCGCACCCACTGCCTGTAACCACAAACTTCTGCTGAACACTCTAACACTACATTTTTAAATCTACCCTTTTTTTCGACCCCATTTCCCCTCACTAGCCCATCTATCCTCCAAAGTTTTTTATTCTTACCCAACGCCCCCTTTTAGTTTTAAACCTCACCCCTTTTTTTTTACTGATTCATTTTCTTGTATCCCATCTACCTTTTCTCCCACTGTAGCTATAACTAAAAAGTGATCTGATATATCTTAGCCCCCCCATAAACATGACATCCTAAATTTCTAACAGTCTTTTATCTACCAATACATAGTCAACAAATACTGTCATTACGCCCACATCATATTTTATACTTTTTTTTCCCTTTTTTTTAAAATATGTATTACCTTAATAAACCCCTTTCTATACAAAGTTCAATCAAAGGGTCCCATTATCATTTACACCTGGCCCCCCCAAATTACCTACTACACCCTCTCTGCATGTTTTTTCCCATTTAGCATTTAGGTCCCCACCACAATTTTTTCATTTGGTTGTTCCTATACATTCGCTTTTAAATCTCCCAAAATTTTCTCTCTCCCTACACTCCTCTTTCCAGGTGCAACACGCTTTTTTATGACCCACTTTTCGCATCCGACCCTTATTTTAACCCAAAAACCCCTTAATTTACAATTTATATTCCCTCTTTTCCTTCCATAACTGATCCTTCAACATTATTCTACCCCTTCCTTAGCTCTAACCTCTAGATACTCCGACTTAATCCCATTTATTTCTCCCCACTGAAACTCGCCCCCCCCCTTCAGCTTTGTTTCGCTTAGGCCAGGGGATCCAACCCCTTTTATTCATAACATCGGGAATCATCTCTTTCTTTTTATCCGCACACATCCACGCACATTCAGACAACCCAATTTTATAAAGTTTTTTTTTCTCGTTTTTTAGATTTGTAAGGAGAAGGGGACAGCCCATTGTCCGCATCTTAGTCGCCCCCAAAGACACGCATGGCTTACGGAGGAAAGATTCTTTTTTTCTTCCCCCCGGGGAATAGAGAAAATAAAAAAAAAAGAGCTATTAAGAAAAAAAAAAAACCTGATTTTATGTATATATATGCATGTGTATGCCAGTGTAGTGTGACCTAAAGTGTAAGTAGAAGTAGCTAGATATACCTGTTTTCCGCTTTTAATTTTTTGTAATAGGGGGTAAAGGGGGGGTATTGGGGAACCACTTAATTTATTTATTGAGGGGGGTTACCTGAGGGGGTAGTAATGGGGGGGGACTGGGGAAATTTATTATAAGGGGGGGGATGTGGAACCAAAAAGGGGGGATGGTTTTAGTGTATTAAGGGATGGCGGGGGGGGGAGTGGTTGATGTGGTGGGAGGAGGAGGTTTGATTGATTACACTTTTGTCCGACGAGGGGATGGGGCCCCGATCAATATATGTTTCAGGGTAATAATTGGTGGG
>WNWK01050754.1:0-12723 GCA_009830355.1 Cherax destructor | reverse complement strand
CCAGCATTCTGGACCGTGATGATGCGAGTGCCGCTCTAGAGAGCGTGAAATGAGATATCTTTACCTACATGGTGTAGGAGAGCTTAACCAATACTATGATCGGAAAGATAGGTAGTTGGTGTAGTCGGTCTTAGAGTAAAAACCTTTGTCCATTGAGTAGTGTGAAACAAAGTGTTTAAGGGGAGTGCGTGACGTGCTGGTCGTTTCTGAGATGAATGAGAAGGAAGTGTCAAATCGTCATGTAAGGGTCTTTGTCGTTTCAATGTGGGACTGGAGGTGGTCCGACGTGTGATGGGCGAGCAATCCGAAAATTGCCGCACCATAGAGGGAGAAGCCGGAATCAAGGTCAGAGAAGAGCGAAGGTCAGACGTGTCAAAAGGGCAGGTCGGAACAAGGAGGCTTTAGGAAAGGTAAGGGGTGTGTAGGCCAAGTGTTTACAGTGAAACATATAGGTGAACAGTATTTAGATAAGGGTAAAGAGGTTTTTGTGGCATTTATGGATTTGGAAAAGGCGTATAATAGAGTGGATAGTGGAGCAATGTGGCAGATGTTGCAAATGTATAGAATAGGAGGTAGATTATTGAAAGCAGTGAAGAGTCTTTACGAGGATAGTGAGGCTCAGGTTAGAGTATGTAGGCGAGAGGGAGATTATTTCCCAGTAAAAGTAGTCCTTAGACAGGGTGTGTGATGTCACCATGATTGTTCAACATATTTATAGATGGAGTTGTAAGAGAAGTAAATACTCGGGTGTTGGCAAGAGGTGTGGAGTTAAAAGATAAAGAATCTAACACAAAGTGGGAGTTGTCACAGTTGCTCTTTGCTGATGACACTGTGCTTTTGGGAGATTCTGAAGAGAAGTTGTAGAGGTTGGTTGATGAGTTTGGAAGGGTATGTAAAAGAAGGAAATTAGAAGTGAATATAGGAAAGAGTAAGGTGATGAGGATAACAAAAAAACTAGGTAACAGAAGATTGGATATCAGATTGGAGGGACAGAGTATTCAGATATTTGGGAGTGGACGTGTCAGCGGATGGGGTCTATGAAAGATGAGGTAAATCATAGAATTGACGAGGGGAAAAAGATGAGTGGTGCACTGAGGAGTTTGTGGAGACAAAACTTTATCTATAAAAGCAAAGAGGGTAATGTATGAGAGTACAGTGGATCCTCGGTTAACGAAAGGTCCCGTTAACGAAAGCTTCGGAAACCGAAAGCTTTTTTCGTAATCGGTTAGCGAAAAATTCCTCGGTTACCGAAAGGTATTAGACGTGTCCGCCTGCTCCGCGCAAGCGCACGACGCCAGTGAAGCGTTGTTTACCATTGAGAGAACATTACCTAGCGCGCTCTTTCAAAGATTCACAATATATTTGGTGTCTTTTTTGGTGGTTTAGTGATTGTCACTGTGAAATAAGTCACCATGGGTCCAAAGAAGCTTTCTAGTGGCACCCCAGTGGTAGCATTCATGCAGAGAGTGTAGCAGGCATGCAGGGAGTGTAGCAGGCATGCAGGGAGTGTAGCAGGCATGCAGGGAGTGTAGCAGGCATGCAGGGAGTGTAGCAGGCATGCAGGGAGTGTAGCAGGCATGCAGGGAGTGCAGGCATGGGAGTAGCAGGCATGCAGGGAGTGTAGCAGGCATGCAGGGAGTGTAGCAGGCATGCAGGGAGTGTAGCAGGCATGCAGGGTGAGCACAGGGGTGAGCAGGCATGCAGGGAGTGTAGCAGGCATGCAGGGAGTGTAGCAGGCATGCAGGGAGTGTAGCAGGCATGCAGGGAGTGTAGCATGCAGGGAGTGTAGCAGGCATGCAGAGGAGTGAGGTAGCAGGCATGCAGGGAGTGGCAGGCATGCAGGGAGTGGCAGGCATGCAGGGAGTGTAGCAGGCATGCAGGGAGTGTAGCAGGCATGCAGGGAGTGTAGCAGGCATGCAGGGAGTGTAGCAGGCATGCAGGGAGTGTAGCAGGCATGCAGGGAGTGTGCAGGCATGCAGGGAGTGTAGCAGGCATGCAGGGAGTGTAGCAGGCATGCAGGGAGTGTAGCAGGCATGCAGGAGTGTAGCAGGCATGCAGGGAGTGTAGCAGGCATGCAGGGAGTGTAGCAGGCATGCAGGGAGTGTAGCAGGCATGCAGGGAGTGTAGCAGGCATGCAGGGAGTGTAGCAGGCATGCAGGGAGTGTAGCAGGCATGCAGGGAGTGTAGCAGGCATGCAGGGAGTGTAGCAGGCATGCAGGGAGTGTAGCAGGCATGCAGGGAGTGTAGCAGGCATGCAGGGAGTGTAGCAGGCATGCAGGGAGTGTAGCAGGCATGCAGGGAGTGTAGCAGGCATGCAGGGAGTGTAGCAGGCATGCAGGGAGTGTAGCAGGCATGCAGGGAGTGTAGCAGGCATGCAGGGAGTGTAGCAGGCATGCAGGGAGGTGCAGTTAGCAGGCATGCAGGGAGTGTAGCAGGCATGCAGGGAGTGTAGCAGGCATGCAGGGAGTGTAGCAGGCATGCAGGGAGGTGCAGCATGTAGAGCATGCAGGGAGTGTAGCAGGCATGCAGGAGTGTAGCAGGCATGCAGGGAGTGTAGCAGGCATGCAGGAGTGTAGCAGGCATGCAGGAGTGTAGCAGGCATGCAGGGAGTGTAGCAGGCATGCAGGGAGTGTAGCAGGCATGCAGGGAGTGTAGCAGGCATGCAGGGAGTGTAGCAGGCATGCAGGAGTGTAGCAGGCATGCAGGGAGTGTAGCAGGCATGCAGGGAGTGTAGCAGCATGCAGGAGTGTAGCAGGCATGCAGGGAGTGTAGCAGGCATGCAGGGAGTGTAGCAGGCATGCAGGGAGTGTAGCATGGATGCAGGGAGGAGTTAGCAGGCATGCAGGGAGTGTAGCAGGCATGCAGGGAGTGTAGCAGGCATGCAGGGAGTGTAGCAGGCATGCAGGGAGTGCTAGCAGGCATGCAGGAGTGAGCAGGCATGTGCAGGAGTGAGCAGGCATGCAGGGAGTGTAGCAGGCATGCAGGGAGTGTAGCAGGCATGCAGGGAGTGTCAGATTAGCAGCATGCAGGAGTGTAGCAGGCATGCAGGGAGTGTAGCAGGCATGCAGGGAGTGTAGCAGTGAGCATGCAGGTGAGTGCAGCAGGCATGCAGGGAGTGTAGCAGGCATGCAGGGAGTGTAGCAGGCATGCAGGGAGTGTAGCAGGCATGCAGGGAGTGTAGCAGGCATGCATTAAAAGAAAAAGAAGGGAAGTAACCCCAGAGAGGGACTTGTTACCTTAAGTCCTTTTGGAGGGGGATTCCCCTTCCAACCATTAACACTCTACCTTCCAGATGCCTGCAACTCTTCAATAAAGGTAAGTAAATGTTATTTTTTTTTTTTTTTGAGTGATTATTTTTTTGTGGAACGAATTAATTGTATTTACATTATTTCTTATGGGAAATAAGGTTTCAGATTACGAAAGATTCAGATTAAGTAATAGCTCCTGGACCGGATTATTTTCGTTAACCGAGGGTCCACTGTATAGTTATACCAACACTCTTGTATGGGTGTGAGGCATGGATTGTGAATGTTGCAACAAGGAGAAGGGTGGAGGCAGTGGAGATGTCATGTCTGAGGGCAATGTGTGGTGTGAATATAATGCAGAGAATCCATAGTTTGGAGATTAGGCGGAGGAGGAGGAGGAGGTGTGAGATTACCAAAACTATTATCCAGAGGGCTGAAGAGGGGTTATTGAGATAGTTTGGACATGTAGAGAGGATGGAACGAAATACAATGACTTCGAGTGTATAAATCTGTAGTGGAGGGAAGGCGGGGTAGGGGTCGGCCTAGGAAAGGTTGGAGGGAGGGGGTAGAGGAGGTTTTGTGTGCGAGGGGCTTGGACTTCCAGCAAGCATGCGTGAGCGTGTTAGAGAGGAGCAAATGGAGACAAATGGTTTTTAGGACTTGACGTGCTGTTGGAGTGTGAGCAAGGTAACATTTATGAAGGGATTCAGGGAAACCGGCAGGCCAGACTTGATTCCTGTAGATGGGAAGTACAGTGCCGGCACTCTGAAGGAGGGGTGTTAATGTTGCAGTTTTATAACTGTAGTGCAAGCATGCCTCTGGCAAGACAGTGATATAGTGAATGATGAAAGCTTTTTTTTTTCAGGCAACCCTGTCTTGGTGGGAAACGGCGGAAGTGTTAATAAAAAAAAATAAGGGAATATTAAATTATTCTCTTTTAATCATTCTGGAGATATTTAAAAGGAATATTACAGAGGTACCTATAGAAAAAAACGTTCTTGAAATATTTTTTTAACTGAGACTTAAGCACATCTTCTGGTACTAGCCAAGTGTGATGCTGCGCCGGTCAACTGCTGTGACATCACAGAGATGAAGAACCTCACAAAAGTTCTTCCCTAAAATTGTCACAAGCCAATCACACTGCATATTTTCAATAGAAAGCTATATATAATGACAACAGAAATGTTTTAAAATTATATATTAATACTACAAGGAAACTTTCTCAAGAAATATTGTAACAAAATAGGTAATCATTAGGTACCTTACTGAGGATACCTAATTAATACCCTACCTCCTTCGTGTTTTGTGGGTTGCCCTTGGTATTGTTGTTGGTGGGGCCAGCTGAGCCGTGTGTAGCCATCATCTCCACGATGATAAACAAGAAGATCCCTGCCAGGACACACAAACCCACCTGAGTGAAGGCTTCATGGGTACCTGCTCCACCTGTGCATCATAATTCCGGGTAATAAAAACTCATTATTAGAATAATAAATAACTGTATATTTTAATCTTTCTTAAAAATTATTTTTTTTATATAATGTACATTATTGAGGCAGATGTACACGAGTGGTAAAGGTTGAGTGTTGAGCGTGAGTATGACCTGAGTCATTATGCCTACTGCTGTGCTATATTCTTATGTTAGTGGCTGTGTACCTTCGAGGGCCATGCTCCAGGCCTCAGGCAGCAGATGTAGGAACACATCACCCAGCAGACCTCCAACAGCAAAACTCAACAACAGCTGCAACAAGTTCCGTCCACCTGCAAAATGAGACGCAACACATAAATATACAAAGTACATAAATATGCACATATTTTAAATACTGTACCGAAAACACTATTGGTCATCTCTCTAGTATACCTGAAGGGTGTTCCGGGGTAAATGCCTATATAGCCTAGTCCATGACCAGGCCTTGTGGTGGATCAGGGCCTGATTAACCAGGCTGTTACTGCTGGCCGCACATAATCTAACTTACAAACCACAGCCTGACTGGTCCGGTACTGACTAGGTGCCTGTCCAGCTCCTGGTAGATATGGAATTGACATGCCTTTGTTTACATTCTGTTGCATGTTTGCTTACATTGCTGTGATTGGCCAGGAGCGTTATATAACTCAATAATAAGTGTTGATTGAGCTGTGGAATTTTCTTTTCATAATTTTCCTAAATTCAGCATGTGTAAATATGAATATAGTAATTGCGTATTAAAATATGATGCTGATTTGACACTTCAAGAAATTCTGTGTGAAGGAGGGTGTGAAGCGGCTGTGGAGTGATACAGGGGAGAGAGGACGCCATAGTGAATTAATGTGTGAGCACGGGTTGTGGTGAAATTGTCTAGTAATCAAGCATCATCGAGGCCATAATTGGGTGTTTTGGCTCGAATTTGTAATAGGAACCCATGTTAATGTCCCCTGCTGAAGAATTGGGACAGGAAATTTGCAGGACCTCCAGAATTATGCGTGGATGGTGGAAAATAAGGAGACTACGCCATCACTCACACAGGGAAGTACGCCATTGTCCTTTCATTTAGATTTCTCGCTGGCCAGTGTAGGTTTCTATGTTAGGTAGGCATTGTGGTGTGATTCAACTACAGTAATTAAATGGCAAGTGGTAATAAGAATTTCTTTTCTAATAACATTATTGTATATGTATTTTACAATAATTATATTCTGTGTATCTAGCAAGCCAAATACTATACAGTCCACACTATTTTATAATTTACCATTATTATTGGTATTAGTGTTTAATATTGTAATTATTAATTTAATGTCAGGTCAAGCTTTCTTGTGAGAGTGGTGAAGGAGTGGGCATCGAAGGAGTGACAGTCCTGTGACCTACTGTGACTAAGTCCCACTTACCTCACCCAAATTACTTGCATGTAATAATTCAGGTAATACCCTGTAAACCTCATACAGGTCATTTCTCACAGGCTCTGATGTGGCACTTGGGCCAAAATAAATGTATTCTTTCCATATTTTCAAAAATAATTTTTGCACAAGAAACAATAATTGTAGTTAAGGAATAGATACCATGATTGCATTTTACATAATAAAATAATGATCGTATTCAGACCAGAACCTAAACTCAATATTAGCCAAAAATGTGTGCATGTGTGTGTGCGTGCACATGCAGTAGGCAGTATATTTATGCATTTATTTTATCATATTTCTGGTTATTCATGCTCAGATACTCAGAGAACGAGAGAGGAAATGCCAGCTGCTCTCAATTACATCAATCAACTTCATCCTATTCCCTATTTGTATGTCTCATAACAAAAAAAAAGGGCTTTCAAATGAGCTAAGGTAGGTAACAGCTCTTAGCTTGCGAATAAAGGATAGAACTCTTAACACAATCCTGTAAAAAAACATTGTGTAAATAAAAGAGAGAAGAATGAGAGAGGAGAATATGAGAGGAGAGAAAGAGAGAGCTAGAGCCGAAACAGCTGGTTACTGACTCAGTTTGTGACTGTGCCAATGTTGCTGCTGCAGCAGCTAGTGAAGTGTCCTCCTCGTTCCTGAGCACCACTTTGATCACACATAATACCAAAGCTTAACACACTGGCTTCTACTCTTCCTCTTCCCATGCCTTGTACTTGTAAGGGGTGGCTGTATAGAGACCGTCAGGAGTCAAAACTATCCGGTTAGCAGGTTGGATAACTATGTCAAGTTATTGGAGAATTCTTATTATGGGGTCAAGTGCTTGAGTTAATGTATGAGTGAGGAGTGGCTTGCACAGGAGTGAAGAGTGGCTTGCATAGGAGTGAGGAGTGGCTTGAAAAGGAGTGGCTTGCACAGGCGTAAGGAGTGCTTTGCTAAGTACACGATAGACGAACTGTTGAATTAATTATGTAGCGTTAAGCAATGATAATGATTATTTCAAATTAATGTTTAGACAAACGCAATACACAAACCCGTACTATGCACAGCATTTAGGGCAAATTTAGACTACAGAAAATATTACGTAGTTTTGTAATGGGTCTAGTACAAGGTATGGGAGAGGAATGGATACTTGAGAGTTTAGTCGGAAATCTTCACACTAATATAACAACATACCGGAGTGAAAGATATGGAAGCAAGTGCAAAATAAACCTAGTGATAAGCAGGGGCGCCGTGCGCCACAACGAGCCAACACTTTCAACATCTGTGCTATAAGACTATTTAACCTATAATCAGCAGATATCAGAATATTGCCAAAAAAGGTGTACATATCTCTGAGAAGAAATTGGATCAATGCCTCTGTCAAGTGTCAGATGAATTAGGCTTTGATAGCGGGCATGCTGCCCTGCGAGCTGTCAACAGTAACAGTCTGAGTGAACAAGCTGCACTATGAGGGTAGAAAAATTCTCGAAACATGTTATAGGTATATCATGGGTTTATGTATAGGATGGGTATTTGGATATAAGGTTCAGGTGTTGGGATGTATGGAATAGGTGTTTGGGTGTACAGGCATTGGCGTTTAGACGTAGGGGTGGGTGTCTGAATGTACGGGGTGGGTGTCTGAATGTACGGAGTGGGGGTCTGAATGTACGGAGTGGGGGTCTGAATGTACGGAGTGGGTGTCTAAATGTACGGAGTGGGTGTCTGAATGTACGGAGTGGGTGTCTAAATGTACGGAGTGGGTGTCTGAATGTACGGAGTGGGTGTCGTTGTTACAGGCAACGCCGCAGGTGGGATACAGTACATCCACCCTCGCCAGGAGGTACCGTTATATTAATGGTATACAATACCGACAAGTAAGACAGGTGCAACAGTTGGGTATTATCAAAACGATTTTGAGTCACCTATGAAGAAGCCTGCTGAGCAGATGAAACGTTTCCACAATAAAGATGCCCTACTACTGCACTCGCATTTAACTGTGTTGTCACTATCATATTTAGAACCTTCAAAGACTTAACCAAGGGGGAAAAAAAGGAGAGCAACGTCATTCCATGTGAGGGTTGTGACTAGCAATACGTGAGAGACCAAGCTGAAAGAACACCAGTGTGCCTTCAGGACTCACAACATAACACCTGCGTGATGTGTATAGGAACATGACCATATACCTTATGTCTTGGAAGGCTGCCCAGCTGGTCATAAATTGGTAAAAGACGATGCAGATGTCTAGCTGCTCCGCTAATCTGTACAATCCAATAGAATCAAGAAGCTTTCAGCTTAGTCAAGTCTTTAGCATAATTCATCCTATATACAGTGGAACCTTGGTGTTCGAACGTACCCGGTTTTTTAATGTTTTTCTGTAGCTCGAACGCGCTGACATGTTTAAAATTAAGTAGTAAACAAAACTTTACAGGAAAGAACTGTTTCAAAAGTGCTTTGAAGTGACCTCCGACACTGACCTGACTTTCAGACTTTTGGAAGAGTCAGTTCAACATCCTCCATCCTTCGCAGTTCGAACACCACCTAGGAACCAATTAAGTTCAAACACCGAGGTGACCCCTGTATTTTTTTCATACTTCCCAAAGATATTTTTCATGATATTCTGACAGGTGTTTAAGATCAGCGAACTTTATCAAATTTAAACTTATAAACTTGAGGTGTCTTACGATCTGGTAAGCTGAACTTTTTTTTCTCTAAACACCTGCTGTATAACCCTTGTGGTTTAGCACTTCTTTTGATTATAATAATAATAATTCTAAACACCTATCCCATACATCTAAACACTCATCTCTTACACCTAAACACCCGTCCCTTACATCAAAACGTCTGTCACATCTAAACACCCATCCCCTACATCTAAACACCCATCCCCTACATCTAAACACCCATCCCCTACATCTAAACGCCAGTACCTTACATCTAAGCGCCTATTTCTTACATTTAAATACCCGTTCTTTACACACACACGCTTCCCTTACATCCATACACCCGTTCTTTACACACACACGCTTCCCTTACATCCATACACACGTTCTTTACACACACACGCTTCCCTTACATCCATACACACGTTCTTTACACACACACGCTTCCCTTACATCCATACACCCGTTCTTTACACACACGCTTCCCTTACATCCATACACCCGTTCTTTACACACACACGCTTCCCTTACATCCATACACACGTTCTTTACACACACACGCTTCCCTTACATCCATACACCCGTTCTTTACACACACACGCTTCCCTTACATCCATACACCCGTTCTTTACACACACACGCTTCCCTTACATCCATACACACGTTCTTTACACACACACGCTTCCTTACATCCATACACACGTTCTTTACACACACGCTTCCTTACATCCATACACCGTTCTTTACACACACACGCTTCCTTACATCCATACACCGTTCTTTACACACACACGCTTCCTTACATCCATACACCCGTTCTTTACACACACACGCTTCCCTTACATCCATACACACGTTCTTTACACACACGCTTCCCTTACATCCATACACCGTTCTTTACACACACACGCTTCCTTACATCCATACACACGTTCTTTACACACACACGCTTCCTTACATCCATACACACGTTCTTTACACACACGCTTCCCTTACATCCATAACCGTTCTTACACACACCGCTTCCTTACATCACATTTACACCAGCTTCCTTATACAGTTTTTACACACAGCTTCCCTTACATCCATACACACGTTCTTTACACAACACGCTTCCTTACATCCATACACACGTTCTTACATCACAAATCGTTCCTTACATCCAAATACCTGTCTTACATTCAAACACGTCCTTACATTTCAAACACCGTCCCTTACATCAAATCCTGTCCCTTACATCCAAAGTACCGTCCCTTACATCCAAATCCAGTTCCTTACATCCAAATGCCGTCTCTTACATCAAATCCGCTCCCTTACATCCAAATACCCGTCCCTTACATCAAATACCGTCCAACGCTTCTTACATCCATACATCCGTCTACTTCAAATACCTGTCCTTACATCCAATACCGTCCTTACACACTCCCTTACATCATACCGTCCTTATACAAATACCATTCCCTTACATTCAAATTCTTACACACCACGTTCCCTTACAATCCTCCCTTACTTCAAATCACGTCCCTTACATTCATACACACGTTTCAATCGCTGTCCCTTACATCCTCATCAATCCGTCTTGTCACAATCCGTCCCTTACATTCAAATACCGTCCCTACTTCAAATCCGTCCTTACATTCAAATACCCTTCCTTACATCAAATCCGTCCTTACATCCAAATACCGTCCTTACATCAAATCCCGTCCTTACATTCAAATACCGTCCCTACATCCAAATGCCGTCCCTTACATTCAAATACCTTCCCATACATCCAAATACCGTCCTTACATTCAAATCCGTCCTTATATTCAAATACCGTCCTTAATTCAAATCCGTCCCTTACATCCAAATACCGTCCTTACATTCAAATACCGTCCTTACATTCAAATACCGTCCTTACATTCAAATACCGTCCCTTACATCCAAATACCCTTCCCTTACAGTTCAAATACCGTCCTCTTTCAAATCAGTCCCTTACATCCAAATACCCTTCCTTACATTCAAATCCGTCCTTACATTCAAATACCGTCCTTACATTCAAATACCCGTCCCTTACATTCAAATACCCGTCCCTTACATTCAAATACCCGTCCCTTACATTCAAATACCCGTCCCTTACATCAAATACCCTTCCCTTACATTCAAATACCCGTCCCTTACATTCAAATACCCGTCCCTTACATCCAAATACCCGTCCCTTACATCAAATACCTTCCTTACATTCAAATCCCTCCCTACATCAAATACCGTCCTTACATTCAAATACCGTCCCTTACATCCAAATCCGTCCCTACTTCAAATACCCGTCCTTACATCAAATACCGTCCCTACTTCAAATACCGTCCTTACATTCAAATCCGTCCTTACATCCAAATACCGTCCTTTACTTCAAATACCGTCCTTACATCCAAATACCGTCCTTACTTCAAATACCCGTCCCTACATTCAAATACCGTCCTTACATCCAAATACCGTCCCTTACATTCAAATACCGTCCTTACATTCAAATCCATCCCTTACATCAAATACCGTCCCTCACATTCAAATACCGTCCTCACATTCAAATACCGTCCCTTACTTCAAATACCCATCCCTTACATCAAATACCCGTCCCTCACATTCAAATACCCGTCCCTCACATTCAAATACCCGTCCCTTACATTCAAATACCCATCCTACATCAAATACCGTCCTTACATTCAAATACCATCCCTTACATCCAAATACCCGTCCCTCACATTCAAATACCCGTCCCTTACATTCAAATACCCGTCCCTCACATTCAAATACCCGTCCCTCACATTGTAAGTCAGTGATTCACATAGAATGTTATCTTCTGACTCTCCTCAATGCACTGTGTACAATTTGCATGTTGCCTGTGTACCACTTGTGTACTGTCTGTATATGCAAGTTAGACTAACGTAATGTAACGTAGCCTAAACAACAAAGTAACATTATGTAAACTATTGTAACGTAAGTGAAACAGTGAGAAAGTTCAAAACATACAGAACCGAGATGAGAACAAGTTGTTGTAATATACATCACCTGCCATAGTGAATGATAATGATATATAATACTGACAAGTTGATAAGATAAGAAAAAACATGTGCCCAAAATTAGGTATCTTTATAAAGCTTCTTGAGTCGAGTACAGGGGAGGCAGCAGCAGCAGCAGTAAAGACGATGTAATGAGTCCATCAACCTTGAAAGGTGATGAACTGATTACTGCTTCTGGTGTCTGTGTACTCGGCTCAACATGCCGACTCTTAGGTGAAACGTTTGGGAATAAATTTACTTAACTGTCTTACTTTATGTACTGTACTGCCATGTTAATTTAATGCTCATGGAGCTATGTCTACACTGTGGTGTTTTGCACCATCTGCCATGATGCTTCCCTCTCTTGAGTGTAACACAGGCACAACATCAGTACCTACCTCAAAGGTACACTTATTACCCAAGCAAAACTCAATGCATTGTAAGCAAACAGCGCGATACAGCACCACGTCAAGTTTTGTTTCTTGTGTAAAAGTGCATAGTTGAGAAAACTCTGAGATTAACACTTCAAGTTGACCCAGACTTCCTGTATCTTATACTATTCAATTGTAAAATGTACATACATAAGTTGCAGGGGACTCGGGAAAGGTGAACTGCAAAACAATGCAAATCTGAAGGACGGATGCATGAGATACCTGTGACTGGTTTCAAGGTATCTACTACCATCGCAACCCTGCTTTAAGACTAGGCTGTTGCTAGTAACGACCGTCAGGCGTACACAGTCATCGCAGTCCATTTGATTAGTCAGAAAACTGTGAAGAGACAACAAACAAAAACAGACGAAACGGGGTGGTGCAGGCGCCATATACTTATTGCTACTTCATGAAACAAAGAAACCTCTGAGTGTTATCAACACAGATATGAAGTTTGCAACAGCGTAGCTTTCAGCAGACGTAATTTGAGAGAGGA
>WNWK01050753.1:0-12723 GCA_009830355.1 Cherax destructor | reverse complement strand
CTTTTTTTTGATATGGGTGAAATAGTTTTGTTTAAAAATTGTTTTTGCTCTACTTTTTAAAAATATCTTTCTTCTCTTTTCACAATTCTATTCGTTTCTGGTTCCCTCCCTTTCTTTTTCTTTGTTTTTTTTCACATTTTTCCCAGGCTCTTGAACTTTTTTTTTTTTGTATCTTTAGTTGAACCAAGAGCTTTCTTGCCCATCTTCATCCCCAATCCCCACTCACCCCCTCGGGGCTCCCCATTGGTTGCGTGGCTCTACCACGGTATATACTGAGTTCTGTCAGGTCAGTAGTTAATTTAATTAGCTGAACTTGAAATGCTAAGTCCTTTTTAATTGTGCCTGTGTGTGTGTTTGTTTTTGTTTGTGTTTGTTTGTGTGGTGCGTGTGTGTGTGTGAGGTGTGTGTCTCCCTATTTGTGGTTGCAGGGTTCATACTCACCCCTGGTTGTCTGGTGTGTAGTGTGTGTACTCCCCCTATTTGGGTTGCGGGGGTCGAGTATGCTCCTGGCCCCCCCCCTTCCTGATTGCTACTGGCCCTCTCTCCCCCCTGCTCCATGAGCTTTATCAAACCCGTCTTAAAAACAATGTATGGTTCCTGCCCCCCAAACGTCACTTTCTAGACTATTCCATTTCCCAACTCTATGACTGAAGAAATACTTCCTAACCCCTCTGACTCATGGGTGTGTGTGTGTTTTTTTTACTCACCTAGTTGTGGTTGCGGGGGCGAGTCATGCCCCTGGCCTCCGGGCCCCCTGCTGTGTGTGTGTGTCCCCCAAAGATCTTCCTGAATTTAATTAAATTATTTAATATATATTTTTTTGTCGTCATTATTTTAAATTTTTAACATTTACAACCACCCTAGTTACTTTTTCCAAAAATTTTTTTTCTTTTATACCATCATCAGGATCCGGGAGATCCCAAAATAGCTGAAAAATTTTGGACAACATTTCTTCTCAAACAATTATTAAAGTTCACGATGGAGCGAAAGTCGGAAACTTTCCGTGTGTGGGTTATTTATGATTTTTTTTAAATGTTGAGACATTCATTCACGTTAACACAGACTTGTTTTTTTTCTCAGTTTATCCTATTTCA
This sequence comes from Cherax destructor, assembly GCA_009830355.1. NCBI lineage: Eukaryota > Metazoa > Arthropoda > Malacostraca > Decapoda > Parastacidae > Cherax > Cherax destructor. Next base: position 11,629 of record WNWK01050753.1, on the reverse strand, counting down.
TCTGACGGAGATAAACAGACGTGTACCACCTTCCCCTGATTCCTTCTCCAGGGAGGCTATTATGCTCTCTTGTGTCTCTTCTTTCCTTCTGTAAATGTTCAAAATAGTTTTTTGGGTTTCCTCTTGTTCTTTGTAGTTCCAAAAACCTCAACTTTTTCATGTGTTCCCCCCGGTGGGAGGGCGGGGGGAGTGGCTGGGGGGGTGGCTGGTGGGAGTGGCTGGAGGGAGGGCTGGGGGGAAAGTGTCTGGGGGGGAGGGCTGGAGGTAGCGGGAGGTAGTAGCTGGATGTAGTGGCTGTAGGTAAACTGGAGGAAGTGGTTCGAGGGGGCTGGAGGAAGTGGCTGGGGTAGTGGCTGGGGGGAGTGGCTGGAGAGAGTGGCTGGGGTAGTAGCTGGAGGTAGTGGCTGTAGGTAGTGGCTGGGGGGGGGTTTCGAGGGAGTGGCTGGGGGGAGGGCTGGAGGGTAGCTGGGGTGTGGCTGAGGTAGTGGCTGGGGGGATGGTTCAGGGAGTGGCTGGGAAGTGGCTGGGTAGTGGTGGGGGGGTCGGGAGGGGTGGTGGTGGGAAGTGGCTGGAAAGTGGCTGGAGGTAGTGGCGGGTAGTGGCGGGAGGTAGTGGCGGGGAAATGGCTGGAGGTAGTGGCTGGAGGTATTTCCCCCAGGTAGTGGCTGGAGGGGGGCTGGGGGGAAGTGGCTGGAGGAAGTGGCTGGAGGTAGTGGCTTGAGGTAGGCTGGGTAGTGGCTGGAGGTAGTGGCTGGAGGTAGTGGCTGGGGGTGCGGCAGGAGATAGGGGTTTGGGAGGTCGTGGTTGGAGGTAGTTTAGGGGAGGGCGGGAGGTGTGGTTGGGGTGGGGTTTGGGAGGTGGGTTGGAGGTAGGGGGGAGGTAGTGGCTGGGGTAGTGGTTGGAGGTGTGGCTGGAGGTAGTGGTTGGAGGTAGTGGCTGGAGGTGTGGCTGGAGGTAGTGGTTGGGTAGTGGTTAGGTGTGGCTGGAAGTGGCTGGAAGAAGTGGCTGGAGGAGTGGTTGGAGGTAGGGGTTTGGGAGGTAGTAGTGAGGTAGGGGTTTGGGGAGGTAGTGGCGGGAGGTGGGGGTTTGGGAGGTAGTGGCGGGAGGAAGTGGCTAGAGGTAGGGGTTTGGGAGGGGGATTGAGGTGTGGCTGGAGGTGGGGGCTGGGGAGTGGCTGGGGTGTGGTTGAAGGTAGGGGTTTGGGAGGTAGTGGCTGGAGGTAGTGGTTGGAAGAAGTGGCTGGAGGCAGTGGTTGGAGGTAGTGGTTGAAGGTAGTGGTTGGGTAGTGGTGGAGGTAGGGCGGGAAGAAGTGGCTGGTAGTGGTTGGAGGTAGGGGTTTGGGAGGTAGTGGCTGGAGGTAGTGGGGGAGGTAGTGGCTGGAGGTGTGGGGGAGGTGGGCTGGGGGAAGTGGCTAGAGGTAGGGGTTTGGGAGGTAGTGATTAGGGTAGTGGCTGGAGGTAGTGGCGGGAGGTAGTGGCTGGGGGTAGTGGTTGAAGGTAGTGTTAGGTGTGGCGGGAGGTAGGGCTGGAAGAAGTGGCGGGAGGTAGTGGTTGGGTAGTGGTTAAGGGTAGGGGTTTGGGAGGTAGTGGCTGGAGGTAGTGGCGGGAGGTAGTTGTTGAAGGTAGGGTTGGAGGTAGTGGCTGGAGGTAGGGCTAAAAGGGTGGTGGAGGTAGGGGTTTGGGAGGAGTGGTTGGAGGTAGTGGCTGAGGTAGTGGTTGGAGGTGTGGCTGGAGGTAGTGGTTGGGAGGTGGGGTTGGGGGTAGTGGCTGGAGGTAGTGGCTTGAGGAGTGGCTGGTCGGGTGGTTGGTGGGAGTGGATGGGGTAGGGGCTGGTGGGGGGGACTTGTGGGGAGTGGTTGGTGGAGAGTTACTGGTGGAGAGTTGTGGGGGAGGGTTGGTGGGGAGTGGCGGGCCCGGGAGTGGTTGGTGGGGAGTGGTTGGTGGGGAGGGCGGGTGGGGAGAGGCTGGTGGGAGGGCTGGGGGGGAGGGCTGCGGGGTGGGCTCGGGGAGTGGGGGGGGAGTGGCTGGGGGGAGTGGCTTTTGGGGGAGAGGCGGGTGGGGAGTGGCCTGGGGAGAGGCTGGGGGGAGTGGTATTAACATTTGCTTCTTCTTTAAATCAAGCCATTCTAATTCCATTTCCAAATCTCTTCTCAATCAATGGTTAGTTAATGGGGTTTGAACCTATCTACAACTTGAGGGGTCACGAGGCTGCGTGTCGTCTCTTCACTAAAAACAGAAATCGTAAAAAACGATTACAAACAAACCACAGTACGGATGGGAGAACCCAGGTCGGTTTACGCCGGGGTTTTACGACTTACTCGCCATGGGTTGGCAACTTAACCGACCCATGGTTAAGAATTTCAACCCTTAAAATAAGGTTTTTAAATAAATTTCACATTTTCCCTGAAAAAATTTTTTCTGTGTATTCCACATCTCTCCTGTATTAAATATTCTGAAATTTTTAATAATTTTTTTGAAACTTTTTAAAAATTTTTTTTCTAAATAATTTTTAAAACCAAAAACCCAAAACGTATAAAACTTTTTACCGCTAGTGCCCCGAACGTATATATATTTTTTTACATGCTTTATGGGGAAAATCAGGCGGGCACTAGGAAAAACGAAATATTACCTTTTTTTTCTTCCGTATTTGCTTTTCCAAAGTTCTATCTCCCCCTCTTATTACTTCCCCCTTATTATTGTTAATTCCTTATTCACGTAATTTCAATTATTCAGAGGGGAAAAAATTTCTAAAAAATTTGGTTTATTAATTCCCGAAGATTTAGAATTTTTTTCCCTTTCAAATTGAGATAACTTCTCAGCCTTGGCCAGGTGGTATGTAATTGCTGCCCTGGTTCAGGTAATTTTGGCTTTTCTTTTTGGGCCCGGTAATTTCTGCCCTGGTTCAGGTAATTCTGCCCGGTCCGGGAATTGCTGTTTTGGGCCATAAATTGCTGCCCTGGTTTAGGTAATTGCTGCTCGGGGCAGGTAACTGCTGCCCTGGTCCAGGTAATTCCCCCCCGGTTCGGGTAATTGCTGCCGGGCCCGGTAATTGCTGCCCGGTCCGGGAAATTGCCCGCCCAGGTAATTGATCCCTTTGTTCAGGTAATTGTTTACCTGTTCCGGAATTGTTTCCTGGCCCAGGAAATTCCCTGGTCCAGGTAATTGCTTCACTGGTCCAGGTAATTGTTTCCCGTTCCAGATAATTGTTTCCCCCTGGTCCAGGTAAATGTTCCCCACCCAGGTAATTGCTACCCTGGTCAAGGTAGTTGTTTTCCTGGCCCAGGTAATTGCTCCCCTGGTAAATAGGTTTCCTGGTCCAGGTATTGTTTCCCCGGGCCCCGGTTTTTGCTGCTCTGGTCCAGGTAATTGCTGCTCTGGTTCAGATAATTGCTGCCCTGGTACAGGAAATTTGCTGCCCTGGTCCAGGTTTCGCCCTGGTCCAGGTAATTTTGCCTGGTCCGGTAATTGCTGCTTGCCCCGTTTTTTGCCCCCTTCCCAGGTAATTGCTTTTTAGGTGCAAATTGCCCTGGTCCAAAAAATTCTGCCCTGATCCAGGAATTGCTGCCTGGTCCAGGTAATTTCTGCTCTGGCCCAGGTAATTCTCTCTGGTCCAGATAGTTGCTGTTTTGGTCCGGTATTTGCGCCCTGGTCCAAGTAATTGCGCCCGGTCCAGGTAATTTCCCCTGGTTCAGGTAATTACCCCCTGATCCAGGTAATTGCTGCCCTGGCCCAGGAAATTGCTGCCCTGGTCAAAGTAATCACTGCACTGGTCCAGATAATCATTCCATTCCAGATAACGTCGCCCTGGCCCAATAAGCGCTGCCCTGTTCTAGATAATTCAAAAAAATTTCCCAAGCTGAGGTAAAAAAAAAATCACACCTCGGATAATTAAAATAATCCATTCTTAGGTAACAAGAAAATCCACTAAAAGGTAATAAAGTAATCCAGTACGGGTAACTAAACTCCCGGTATACACACTGAAACACACGAGTATACACACTGAGTATACACACTGATTTCACAGAGTATACACACTGGGGCACAGAGATACCCCTGAGTGCACAGGTATACCCCTGAGTGCCAGAGTATACCCCTGAGTGCCAGGTATACACACTGAGTGCACAGAGTATACACACTGAGGCACAGAGTATACACACTGAGGCAAGAGATACACACTGAGTGCACAGAGTATACACTGAGGCACAGAGTATCACACTGAGTGCACAGAGTATACACTGAGTGCACAGAGAAACACCCTGAGTGCACAGACGCGTATATATTAGGTTTTCATAAGTTTTTCTCCCTGGGAGTTAGTGTCTTGACATTACTGTTAAGTGGTTTGGGCCCTTAATGACCTGATAACATTAAAATTATTATAATATATTGTAAATGTTTGAAAATTATTGTAAGCTTTCGTAAATTAGTGTAAATTATTGAAAAATTTAAAAAACTTTGTGAATCATGGCTTTTTTTTAGTTACCCAAATTTTTGAATTTTTTAAATTATTTAAAATTTTTTTTTAATTTTTGTAAATTATTATTTTTTTGGGAAATTATTTTAAATTCTTGTAAATTATTAAAAACTGTTGTAAATTATTGAAGATTATTGAAATTTTTTTAGTTTTGTAAATTCTTGAAAATTATTGTAAATTATTAAAAATTATTTGAAATTATTAAAATTTTCTAAATTTTTAAATTATTGAAAATTACTGCAAATTATATGTGCAAAAAAAGAGGTTTTAATAAAGGCGGTTTGTGGGCCCCTTTTGAAGGATGCCATGAACCTCAGTAAAGGGGGTTTTTTTTCCCAGGTGGATCTTCCCTCTTCCTTGGGTCGAACCCCATTGTTTTCTTATTCCCCAAAAATGCTGATCCCCACGGGTTTAGTGTTTCCGATAATTATAAAAAAATGATAAAGAATAATAGTAATTAATATAATTTTAATAATAATTTTTAAAAATAAGAATAATGTAATAATAAATATAATAATAAATTAATATAACAATAATAATACTAATAATTATAATTTAAATATAATAATAATAATCATAACTATAATAATTGTAATAATAATAATGATAATTTTTAAAAATAATAATAATAATAATAATAATAATAATAATAATAATAATAAATATAATTATTATACCTATAATAATAATTGTAATATAAGAATAAGAATAATGTAATAATAAATATAATAATAAATTAATATAAAATAATAAAAATAATAATTATAATAATAATAAAAATAACTATAATAATATTAATCATAATTTAAAATTTTAAAAATAATAATGATAATTTATATAATAATAATAATAATAATAATAATAATAATAATAATAATAATAATAATAATAAAAATATTAATAGGCTTTTCCCAACCCGCCTTGGTGGGAAACGGCCTGTGTTAAAAAAAAAAAAATGGAGGATGTGGTGTTTGATGCCCCTCGTTTGGTTTATGTGACTTTATTTAGGTTTGATGAATTTTTTTTGGGTTTAAAGTGACTTGTTTAAGGTTTCTGGACCTTTTTTTGTTTCTTTTAAATACAGTTTCGCGGACTTAATTGCGTTTATATAACTTAATTTGGGGTTTATATTAATTACTTTTATGTTTCTATATTAGGTTGTCTCTGACTGGATTTTTCTTTACTAGGCTAGATAGGTTATATGTATCTGGTTAAATACTGGGAAAGGGTTTTATTTATCAGGGGACATTACCTGGGAAAGGGGATATTAAGATACAGATACATTACTTTGGAAAGGATAATGAGATAAATTACCAAAATACATTGTTTGGACAATGATTTAGATAAAATACCTGGTATGGGTATACTAAGATAGAATACCAAAAAAAAGCCATTGTTAAAATATTCCCGAATACCATACCATTACCAAAAAAAAACCCTTTTATAAAATTTTTATTGTCAACTTTCTCAAAGATAAATTTAGGGATCCAATACGATATTGAAACATTTTCGAACATTTGCACTGATAAAAACATTTAATGGGGATTCAACACTGGGTTGATATCATGGGGTCGATCACCATGCCCAGCACTTCTAGGGCAGGGTAGGTGCCAAGGTGGGCTTTCTACCATCTGGGCTCGCAAGCCTGCCCTTCCGTCAGCCTCCTTGGGGCGGGGAAGGGGGGCCAAGTGGCCTAGCATCTATCTACCTCCCTGCCTCGGCTGGTGGCGAATGGCGGGCCAGGGGGCCAGTTTGGGCCCACCGCGAGGGGCCCCCCATTGGAGACATGGGTCTCGATACTCCAGCCAGGGGGGCCGGGCCGGGTGCCATCGGGTACAGACCCCCGCGAGAATTCCCGGTGAATCAACACCTCTTCCTTGATATCATGGAAATACCCACCGGGGGTAATATCACATCGTTAAAAAAACAAAAAGAGATATCAAATATTTTCTGAACCCATGGATAGTTCTGTGATGCTGACGCTACCATGGGGTTTGACGCCCTGGGGGTTTTGACGCTCCCATGGGGTGCTAACGCTCCCATGGGGGTTTCTGACGTACAATGGGGTTGCTGGCGCCCATGGGGTTTCTGACGCTACATGGGGGTTTCACGCTCCCATGGGGTTGTGACGCTACCCGGGGGTTTCTGACCTACCAGGGGTTGCGACGCCCCCCGGGGGGTTTAAAGCTCCCCTGGGGGCTGACCACAATGGGGTTGCTGACGCTACCAGGGGGCTGACGCACCTGGGGTTACTGAGCTCCCATGGGGTTGCAACGCCCCCCGGGTTGCTACCTACAAGGGGGTTTCTGACGCTCCCGGGGGGTTTCTGACGCCAAAGGGGTTGCTGACGCCCCATGGGGTTTCTGACGCTACCATGGGGTTGCTGACGCTCCATGGGGTTTCTGACGCTCCCATGGGGTTGCACGCTACCAGGGGGGCTGACGCTACCAGGGGTTTCTGACGTATCATGGGGGCTGACGCTACCAGGGGGGCTGACGTACCATGGGGTTGCTGACCTACCATGGGGTTGCTGACGCTACCATGGGGGTTTCGCGCTCCATGGGGGGCCTACCATGGGGTTGGACGCTAATGGGGTTGTGACGCTTGGGGGCTGAGGCTACCATGGGGTTTTTTGACGCTATCATGGGGGTTTCTGACGCTACCCGGGGGTTTCTGATATCGGGGTTACGTCCCTGGGGTTCTGACGCTACCATGGGGGTTCGACGCTACCATGGGGTTTCTGATACCTGGGGTTTCCGACCTAAAAAAGGGGGTTTCTGACGCTCCCATGGGGTTCTCCTATCGGGGGGTGACGCTACCATGGGGTTGGACGCTCCATGGGGGTTCTACCTACCATGGGGGTTGCTGACCCCCATGGTTGCGCGCCCAGGGGTTGCTGCCCTACCATGGGGTTGCTGACGCTACCATGGGGTTGGACCCCTCCCAGGGGGTTTGGGATTTCCCCAAAGGGGTGCTGAAAAAATGCAACTTCAGTTTTAAATTAAAAGGTTTTGTTTTTTTAATTTAGTCAGCGGAAATTTTCGAGTTTTTTTTTTTAAATTTTAAAAAATGTTATAAAAATATGTTAATTTGCTCTGCATATTTTTTACTACAGATTAATGAATGTTTATATATGTACGTACTTACACAAAATATACACATACATACACACACACCCACACACACACACACACACAGACACACACACACACACACACACACACACCCCCCTCACACACACTCACAAAAATTATATATATATATATATATATATATATATATATATATATATATATATATATATATATATATATATATATATATATATATATATATATATATATATAAAAAAGACAAAAAAATCACAATGACTTAAATTGTTTTTGAGTCAATATTTTTATATTCTCTGAGCTATTTTATATTACAACTGTTTTGGGAATTTGTACACCCGCTATCCTGCCCTTGAAGCCACATGTTGAGTGGGGGCATGCAGGGTGTGTGTGTAGAGGCAAGACACCAGACAGTAATTACCTGCATGACAAAGGTAATCAGACCAGCACCTACAATTGCTGAAAATCTGAGACCAATTTTGTTTTTTGTTAATTCAATAACTCAATGTCTGTCTAATGAAACGTTTTACAACAGAGGAAGATCGGTGTCAGTTTAAGGGGCAAGGCCTTCCATTGCCCTCCCTGGAAACACTTCCCCCCAACCCTCATACAAAAGTAAAGGGGATCCCCATAATTTACTGAGCACAATTCCAGCTGTTGGTCCAAATTTGTTTTTCGTTTTATTCTTTAACTTCATTTTACGGTGTAAAACGAAAACTTTTTCATCATATTTTTATTTTTGCTTACGGTTCATATGTGGGTACATACATCTGTAAAAATTCTTTATTTTTCCATTCTCATTTAAGTCATCGTATTTTTGGCTTTATGTATCTTTCACTTTATGTATCTTTGGCTTTATATATTTTTAAGTTTTTTTGACTTTGTTACGTATCTTTGGTTTTATTGTTTCTTACTGGCAGCAGTTATTGCTATGTTAATAGATTACTAAACCGTAAAGTCGTATGTGGTCGGCGAAACGACATGGAATGAATAAGACACATTTGGCATGTTTTTCCCTTCATCTGGATCACCTGTCACCTTCAACGTCGCTTATTTGAACACGTTTTTAACCAAACATATTCTCAAACTTAATGTTTTGGAACATATTCACCTTGTACCGAAGTTTTTTAAAATCGGGTAGGGAAAGAAATCATCACAACATAGAACAATATACACCTCGTGTGTCCAATATAATACACGCCCTGACAGACATGTACCAGTGGATTGCCATGCATAAAGGTGAAACAATGGTAAAATTTTTGGGGTTGGGTTTTGTTTGTGGGGGGCGAATCTCGGTTCATGTTTAAAAACAGTTTTCCCCAAGGTAAATGGAATAATTCAAATGTTTACTTTTTAATGGGGTTGTTTTGTTTTCAGTATCATTTACAGACAGTCCACAGAAGTCGTCAGAAGTGTAGCGGTCAGTGACTTCATAAAGCAAAAGACGGACTTTATTTTTGATGTCACCGTCGGAAGACGGCAGTGACTGTCATCCCGGCTCCTTTCAGTGATGTCACCGTCGTCAAAGGGGGCAGGGCCATCCCAGACTTTTCAGGGCGTCACCGCCGTCAGACTTGACATGCAGTCATCTCACTCTTCCCCACCTCATGAAAGCTAGATTTTGAGATGGCTCTTTCATGTGTTCGCCCCAGGGTGCCACGAAAACATCAGCAGTGCCAGGGCCTACCGGCAGTGCCAGGCCCTTCACCGTGCCAGGCTTATCAGCTGCCCTAAAATTTTGCGGGAAGAGGCTAATGAAACATACGAATGTTTAATGACGGAATATCTTGGGGACGTCGGCTGGACTCGGGAGGTTATTGTTTGGTTTTTGTGTGTGTGTGTACATATGTGTTTGTGTGTGTGTGTGTGTGTGTGTGTGTGGGGAGTGTGTGTGTGGGGCGCATTTGACCCCTTTGACTCCATCTTGACCCCATCTGTTTGATTGGTTAACTGGTTTTATAGCCACCCCACACACGAGGGCTTAAGGCTGCATATACCTGTTCAAGAAGTAAGCATATACAGTGGTACCGGATGAACGCTCCCAACTGGAACAGTTATGTAAGTGATTTCTGTAAGTGTTTTTGTAAGTGTTTTTTTGGGGGGTCTGAAACAGACTAATCTAATTTACATTATTCCTTATGGGAACAAATTCGTTGGTATCGGCACACGAACAGCCTTCGGGAACGAATTAAGTTCGAAACCCCAGGTACCCCTTTGAATCCCTTAAGAAAAGATAGAGGAATAACGGGTTTATAAAAAGTTCAACATCCGTGTATATATGTTAATACTGATGTCAAAAATTTATCATTTTCATTCAGAAACCGATTTTATTTGAGTAATCCGAGAATTAATACGACTTGCAGCACTAAACTAAAAAAATACTATTCATTTTTTTTCTTGATTGATTAACCAAAGAAAGTAATAACTTCCCATTTTTAAAAAAAATCAAAAATAATAATTTATAAAAAACATATGGGAAATTTGGAATCAATAAGGTATTAAAAGCAAGCTTTAATTTCCCACAACTTTTCCCTTTCTTTGTAGAGTTTTAAAACTAACCGTTGCCCCGTTGTCCCAAAAAAAGTTATTTTTTTGTCTTGCAAACGTCAGTCTTTTCGAAAAGGGAAAAAATGTTGTGCGTTGTTCAAAGATAAGTGATAAGTAGAAAACAAACTGAGGGGAAAAGTTCCGTGACGCTTTAAAACTTATATAAAACCTTATTTTCCATTTTCTGAAACAATTGAGACATCCAGAACCCCCCAGAAAACCCAGTACACACCAGTACCCCCAGTACCCCTAGTACACACCAGTATCCACCAGTACCCCTAATACACCAGTATCCAATATATACCAGTACCCACTAGTACACACCAGAAAACCCCCAGTAAACCCAGTAAACACTAGTACACACAATACCCACCATTCCCACCAGTACACACTAGTACAACTAGTCCCTACTAGTACCCCAATCCCACCAGTACGCACCCACACACCGGTACCCACCAGTCCCCCTAGTACACACCGGTACACACTAATCCCCCGTACCCACCAGTACCCCTAATACACCCCCAGTACCCCCAGTACCCCTAATACACCCCAGTCCCACTAGTATATACCAGTACCCACTAGTACACCCAGTAAACACCAGTAAACCCAGTAAACACTAGTACACCCAATACCCACCATTCCCCACCAGTACCACTAGTACCCCGTACCCACCAGCACAGTAGTGCCCATCAGTACACCCGAACACCAGTCCCACCAGTCCCCCAAAATCCCCAAGTCCCACCAAACCCAACCGTACAACTGTTACCCCCAGTCACCCCAACAAAGTAATCACTAGTACACACCATTAACCACCAGTACACACAAATCCCAAAAGTGCACACTGTACACACCGTACCCACAAAAACCCCAAAGCACACTAGTAAGCCCCAGTACCCACCGCACCCACCAACACCCCAATACACACTAGTACACACCAGTACCCCCCCACCCCCCACCAGTACACCCCAATACACAAAATACAATAGCATACCAGTACCCACCAGTCCCCCGTTTCCACCAATACAAATTAGTACAAAAGTACCCACCGTACACACCAAATACAAATTACACACCTGTACCCACCAGTCCAGTACACATCAGTACCCACCTGTACACCCAGAAAACTAGTAAACACTATTACCAACCATTACACCCAGTCACCCAGTCCCCACCATTACCAACCATACACACTAGTACACCCGTACCCACCAGTACCCACCAGTACACAGTGTCCCCATCAGTACACACCAGTCCCCCCAAAACCCAACCAGTACACACTAGACACCCAGTACCCCCCAGTACACACTAGTACACACCAGTAATCACTAGTACACACCATTACCCACCAGTACACACTAATACACACCGGGCACACTAGACACCAGTACCACCAGAACTTCCAGACACACTAGTAAGCACCAGTACCCACCTGTACCACCATACACCCAAACACACATACATAAAAGTACCCAGTAACAAAAAGGGGGAAACCCAGACCACCT
>WNWK01050752.1:0-12724 GCA_009830355.1 Cherax destructor | reverse complement strand
AATAATTAAAATTAACTGCAATGCAAATAATTGTTCTAAATTGTTATCTCACTCAATTAGGTTCATTGCTCAATTAATAAAAGTTCCCAACTTATATTCAAATTTATAACTTAGATACACAATTATCTTTTTATAAATTATCACCAAAATTTTTACCATGTACAGTGGACCCCTGATTTTTAAAACTTCACTCCTGAAGTCTGCTCAAGTGCCATTACCGGACAATTTCTCCCTTGGAAAAATTTCACGTAGGTTAGTCTATTTCAGACCCCCAAAATACACTTCCACAACTTACAAAATCACTTACAAATTGCACATTCCGGTATCGTTAAACCCGAGGTCCCTGTAGTCTCTATTAAATAGTCCTAAGAATGCCTGCAATGCCATTAGGGGGTTTTTTGGCATGTACACCCTATTTATACCTATGTATCATGCCCACCTAACTATGTATCATTGTACTATTCAAATAAACTATTATTATTTTTTTTTTTTCAACAAGTCGCCGTCCCCCACCGAGGCAGGGTGACCCAAAAAATACTTTCATCATCATTCAACATTTTCCACCGCCCCTACATAATCACTGTCTTTGCAGAGGAGCTCAGATCGACAGCTGAGAAGAGTCCCTCCCAGCTGTCACTATCTCAGACCCCTCCTTTAAAGTGCAGGCATTGTACTTCCATTTCAGGACTCAAGTCCAACTAAATCAATTAACTGGTTTCCCTGAATCCCTTCACAAAATGTTACCCTGCTCAACTCCAACAGATCATCATGTCCCAAAACCATTCGTCTCCATTCACTCCTATCTAACAGCTCACATGCTTGCTGGAAGTCCAAGCCCTCGACCACAAAACCTCCTTTACCCCTTCCCTCCAACCTTTTCTAGGACGACCCTACCCCGCCTTCCTTGCTACAGATTTATACGCTCTCCAAGTCATTCTATTTTGATCCATTCTCTCTAAATGACCAAACCACCTCAACAACCCCTCTTCAGCCCTCTGACAAATACTTTTAGTAACTCCACCTTCTCCTAATTTCCCATTCCAAATTTTCTGCATAATATTTACACCACACATTGCCTTTAGACAGGACATCTCCACTGCCTCCAGCCTCCTCCTCGCTGCAGCATTTGCAACCCATAGCTTACACCCATATTAAGAGTGTTGGTACCACTATACTTTCGTACATTCCCTTCTTTGCCTCCATGGATAACGTTTTTGTCTCCACAGATACCTCAATGCACCACTCACCTTTTTCCTTCATCAATTCTATGGTTAACCTCATCCTTCATAAACCCATCCACTGACACATCAACTCCCAAATATCTGAAAACATTTACTTCTTCCATAATCCCTCTCCAATGTGATATCAATTTTCTTTATTTAAATCGTTTGATACCCTCATCACCTTACTCTTATCTATGTTCACTTTTAACTTTCTACCTTACCACACTCTCCCAAACTCGTCCACTAACCTTTGCAACTTTTCTTTAGAAACTCCCATAAGCACAGTATCATCAGCAAAAAGTAACTGTGACAACTCCTTTTTGCATTTAATTCTCCAAAATTTAATCCACCCTCTCCCCAACACCCTAGCATTTACTTCTTTTACAACCCCATCTATAAATATATTAAACAACTATGGTGACATTACACATCTCCCTCTCTCCTACACACCCTAACCTGAGCCTCACTATTCTCATAAAAACTCTTTACAGCCTTCAGTAACTTACTACCTATTCCATACACTTGCAACATTTGCCACATTGCTCCCTATCCACTCTATCATATGCCTTTTCTAAATCCATAAATGCAATAAAAACTTCTCTACCTTTATCTAAATACTGTTCACATATATGCTTCACTGTAAACACTTGATCTACACATCCCCTACCCACTCTAAAGCCTCCTTGCTCATCTGCAATCCTACTCTCTGTCTTACCTCTAATTCTTTCAATAATAACCCTGCCATACACTTTACCTGGTATACTCAGTAAACTTATTCCCCTATAATTTTTACACTCTTTTATCCCCTTTCCTTTATATAAAGGAACTATACATGCTCTCTGCCAATCCCTAGGTACCTTACCCTCTTTCATACATTTATTAAACAAAAATATCAACCACTCCAACACTATATCCCCCCGTTTTTAACATTTCTGTCATGATCCCGTCAGTTCCAGCTGCTTTACCCCCTTTCATTCTACGTAATGCCTCACGCACCTCCCCCACACTCACATCCTGCTCTTCTTCACTCCTAAACGATGTTGTACCTCCTGGCCAGTACATGAAATTACCGCCTCCCTTTTTTCATCGACATTTAAAAGTTCCTCAAAATATTCCCGCCATCTACCCAATACCTCCAGCTCCCCATCTACTAACTCCCCTACTCTGTTTTTAACTGACAAATCCATTCGTTCCCTAGGTTTCCTTACCTTGTTTATTATTATTATTATTATAATTATTATTATTATTATACGTTTGGAGCAGTAGCGGTACTAACGTATATATACGTTTGGACCGTTTACGGGCTAAGTCAAGCTCACCTGAAATTAGCCCTACATGAATAATATCCAAATGTTTAATAGAGAGAAATATTCTTGTTATAATCAACCTCTTACACAGCTTCCCTGGTAAGAAATCTCAAATCACTTCAGAGGTCATTGGCATGATTTGTTAATTCTTCCATATCAAACTTTCCTGAATCTGCATGGGACCCCCCTTTTAACCCTTAAACGGTTCAAACATATATTTACGTTATTACTGCTACTGCCCTAAACGTATATTTACGTTTTATTTTTCCTGCCTCCAAATTTGGCATGATTTGCCTGAGATGCCTGCTCAGCATAGAATGGGTCTTAACACTCGGAGTGCACCATATTAAAAAATCTGGGACCACTTAGTACCTTGTGGGAGCACCAGTTAAATTGAGCACCAGCTAGAGAAAACACTGCGGCAAACACCAAGGATTCACTGATGTCATGTCATATTAACACTCCCCTTTGAAGTGGAAAGTGATGTCGGCAGGCTAGCAGGCCAGCTGGCTGCCTGCCTGCCTGCCTGGCTGGCAAGCAGCTGGTTGGCCACCTGGCTGGCTAGCAGCTGGTTGGCCACCTGGCTGGCTAGCAGCTGGCTGGTCACCTGGGTACCTGATTGGCTGTCTATCTCTGTCTGTCTGTTTGTATCTATCTGTCTCTATCTCACAGGAACGCATACGTAAATACAATTATACATAGTGTAAATTACCTAGGATAACTAAAAAAATCAAGACAAAGTGATATAATGTGCTTGTGATTTGCGTAATACCAGTTGGTTTATGAGCTACTCTGAGACAAGCAGACAAAGACAGACACACAGACAGACAGAAAGATAGACAGACAGAAAGACAGACACACAGACAGGTTTGCGTAACAAATACAGTGGTCCCTCAGTTTTCGCCGAAAATTCGTTCCAGAATGCTCCTCAAGTGCCCTTACTGAACAAATTTACTTCCTTAAGAAATAATGTCACGTAGGTTAGTCTATTTCAGACCCCCAAAAATACACTTGCAACAGCACTTACGAAAATACACTTACATAAATGTTCGAGTTTAGAGATGCACGAAAACCGAGGGACCACTGTAAAGGGAAGCAGTGTAAGCTCGTCAAATGTCATCACTGTAATTACTGGACTGATAAGAAGAGATAAGACTACCCCTCACCCCTCATCAAATGTCATCAGTCATCATTAGTGGAGATCAGATGAGATAAAGCAGTGACACATATCTTACATAATGGCTTCAAGGGAACTTTATTATTATTATTATCATTATTATGCACTATCATTATTATTATTCACTATCATTATTATTATTATTATGTACTATCATTATTATTATTATTATGTACTATCATTATTATTATTATTATTTGAGTACAATTTCAGTACATAATATTACTGTCAGACCAAAGATTGGCTATGAAAGCACAAGAACTACTATAAATTGTAATTATCAGAACATAAAAATTATATAAAAATAATAAGAGAAAAAAAGCTATATGGGCAACAATTTTGCAAGCGGCAGGGCTCCTGCTGCTGTCAGGTGAGCATCCAGTGCCAACTTCTCCGCCTCATATCTCAGGAACTACTCACCATAATTTTTTTTTTTTATCCGATAACACTTAAAAAAATGTGTTCTTTATTTCTATATAATTTTTTTTTTTTTTTCAAAATATTCGGGGCACTTGGCGTGCGAACGTATATATACGTTTGAACCATTTAAGGGTTAAAATCAGCAATACCTTTCAAATTCAAATTCATGTATGCAGGCTCTAATTTATGCCAACTGTTCTTGATAGTACCAGCATCCCTCTGAGACAATGTGAAATATAATTTATTTTAAATAATAAATTCTTCGTGAAATGTTTGTGTCAATACTTTCTTTAAATTTTAGTCACGCAATACTCCACTGGTATTTTGAGGTCAACTCTTAAATTACTCTTGATCCATTAGTTGGATCAGCAAACAGAAAGCTTTAGCTCCTTGCATTGCTTCCTCATTTCATGCACAATTTTTTTCTTTTAAAAGAAACTGACGGACTTTTAGGCAGCAAAAAATGAATACCCCCTCGAGTAAGAATAACTACACACTTTTTAAGAAGTAGTTTACTTTTGTGTATACCAGCTGCATTTGCACACATCACAATCTCTTCAATCGAGAAAAAAAAGTTACCCAAATGCATTTAAAAAATATATGGTAGTATATATAGGTAGTAGGTTGGTAGACAGCAACCGCCCAGGGAGGTACTACCGTCCTGCCAAGTGAGTGTAAAACGAAAGCCTGTAGTTGTTTTACGTGATGGTAGGATTGCTGGTGTCTTTTTACTGTCTCATAAACATGCAAGATTTCAGGTATGTCTTGTTACTTCTACTTACACTTAGGTCACACTACACATTCATGTACAAGCATATATATACACACCCCTCTGGGTTTTCTGCTATTTTCTTACTAGTTCTTGTTCTTATTTCCTCTTATCACCATGGGGAAGTGGAACAGAATTCTTCCTCCATAAGCCATGCATGTCGTAAGAGGCGACTAAAATGCTGGGAGCGAGGGGCTAGTAACCCCTTCTCCTGTATATATTACTAAATGTAAAAGGAGAAACTTTCGTTTTTCCTTTTGGGCCACCCCGCTTCGATGGGAAACAGCAGACGTGTTGAAAGAAAGAAAGATGGGCAAGGTTAGCCCTTAGAGGGTCCAAGCTGTAGTTCTACGCCTTGTCCACAGGGTCCAAGCCGTAGTTCTACATCATGAGCTCAGCTCACTCAGATAAGCTGTGAGAGGTAAATTTGGGCCTAGATATGAGAGAATGGATCTATGTAGTAAGTGTGCACCATATAAAACAAATACTGCAGCAAGTAGTGTATGAGAAAAAAAAAACTGCGACCGTGTTTTTGGATAAAAACAAATTTGAGGTGTATTTTTTAATGGTTTTTACAGTTGTATTTGTGGCTTCTTGGGCTCAATTGATAGAATGGAAGATATATTACAGAAAAAGAGATGATTCTGATTGGTTTTAGTACTGAAAATAACTTGAAAATGAGCTCAAATTAGCGGAAATGTTCGATTTTTGCCGATGTTCATGAGTAAACAAATGACATCACGCGTCCAATACACACGTCAACCGGTGGGTCTAATATACGTTCACAAATGCGCTGATATTATTTATACAATTATATTGAATAACAGTAAATCTTCTAGTTATTGGTGTGAATAAAAAATAAAAGATGGAATTCATCTGAAAAGCCTGAAAACATAACTAATAAACAAAGGAAATGTTATTTTAGTGTCAGGAAAGCCTGCATTGTTTATTCTGGACCCTATTTTGAAATTGAAATATTTTGAACTGTGTGAAATTGGCCAAATTACCAATTTCTGATCACTTTATTGGGTATTTGAAATAGTTGATTGGGCAGTTTAATGTACTCAATCGATACAATAGAAGCAATACTAGCAAAACAGCTAAGAATTTGATCAACTGGAATAATGTAATTGGCAAAATCACTGATGCATAAATATCGCTGACGCAGTAAAATTCGCATGTGTAATTTCGTAAATTTTCCATCAAATTTTGTACCTTTTGTTTTATTACCTTCAGAAAAAGATTCTCTACCATTTCATAAGAAAAAATAATTTTTTTTTTAAATTCTTGGACCCTGTGAATAAAGCGTAGAACTACGGCTTGAACCCTCAAAGGGTTAAAATTACTTATGCACAAAAGGAAACAGTAATTACAACACTAGTAATATAAAATAATACAGCCAGTTCTCTCATAGTGAACACCTCAGTAATGCATTCTTAACTGAACACTATTCACATATTTTTTTTTTTTTTAACACATCGGCCGTTTCCCACCGAGGCGGGGTGACCCAAAAAGAAAAGAAAAGAAAACTTTCATCATTCAACACCTTCACCATCATTCACACAATCACTGTCTTTGCAGAGGCACTCAGATAAGACAGTTTAGATGTCCCTCCAAACAGCCAATATCCCAAACCTCTCCTTTAACCCTTTGACTGTTTCGGTTGTAGTATATATACGTCTTACGAGCCACTGTTTCGGACGTATATATACTCACAAATTCTAGCGACTTCAAATCAAGCGGGAGAAAGCTGGTAGGCCCACATATGAGAGAATGGGTCTGTGTGGTCAGTGTGCGCTGTATAAAAAAAATCCTGCAGCACGCAGTGCATAATGAGAAAAAAAAATGACTTTTTTTGGATTAAAACGTCGTCTGAGGTGTATTTTCGTATAGTATTTATGGTTGTATTCTCTTTTTTATGGTCTCATTTGATGGAATGGAAAACATACTACAGAAATATAGATGATTTTGATTTGTTTCATGATGAAAACGACCTTGAAATTGAGCACAAACTAGGGGAAATGTTCGATTTTTGCAAATGTTCAAGAGTAAACAAATCACGCCACGCGTCCAATACACATCAATTGGCGAGTCTAATATTCTTTCACAAGTGCACTGATATTATTTATACCATTTTTACAATAATGCAATAGTCTGCATAACTGTAAATCTTCTATTTTTTGTGTGAATAAAAAATAAAAATAGAAAGCAAGAGTAATATAAGAGGGGTCTAAAGACATGACTAATGAACAGATAACATCTTATTTTAGTGCCAGGAATGTCTGCATTGTTTATTCTGGACCCTATTTTGAAACTGACAACTTTTTAATTTTGCATGAAATTCGCCAAATTGCCAATTTCTGACCACTTTTTATTGGGTAGTTGAAATCAGTAAATTAGTGGTTTCTTGTACTCAATCGATAGAACAAATGGAATTCTAAAGAAATAGCTATGAGTTTGGTGGACTGGAACAATGGAATTGGCCGAAAATAGGGCTCAAAGTCGGCAAAAATGCCGATGCGTATATATCGCCAAGATCACTAACTTCGCGAGAGCGTAACTCTAAGTTTTTAATCAAATTTCATACTTTTGGTGTCATTACCATCAGGAAAAGATTCTCTATCATTTCATAAGAAAAAATAATTTTTTTTTTAATTTTGCGACAACAGGAGAGCACTCAGGATTAGGGGTTGCAACAGTCAAAGGGTTAAAGTGCAGGTATTGTACTTCCCACCTCCAGCACTCGAGTCTGGCTAACCGGTTTCCCTGAATCCCTTGACAAAATATTACCCTGCTCACACTCCAACAGCTCGTCAGGTCCCAAAAACCATTCATCTCCATTCACTCCTAACATGTTAACGCATGCTAGCTGAAAGTTCAAGCCCCTCGCCCACAAAACCTCCTTTACCCCCTCCTTCCAACCTTTCTAGGATGATCCCTACACCACCTTCCATCCCCAACAGATTTATATGCTAAGTCATTCTACTTTGTTCCATCCTCTCTAAATGACCAAACCACCTCAACAACCCCTCTTCAGCCCTCTGACTAATATTTTTAGTAACACCACACACTGCCCTTAGACACGATATCTCCACTGCGTCCAGCCGCCTCCTTGCTGCAGCATTTACAACTCATGCTTCACACCCATACAAGTGTGTTAGTACCAATATATTCTCATACATTCCCTTCTTCACCTCCATGGATAATGTTTTTTTGTCTCCACAGATACCTCAAAGCACCACTCAACTTTTTTCCTTCATCAGTTCATAGTAATACGGATAAAATATTATTACTCAGTTCTGCCCAAGTTTAAACTCTGTAAAAGTTTAAAAAAAGGTGGCTTATGCATGAAAACTTTTCTGAACAAAGATTTATACACGGAAGCTGGTTGTCAACTCTAGCTCAATACTATATAAGCTATATTGGTACTCACAACTGCAACTGACAACTGACTTTCAGTTGTCTAGTGGAAAAAAAAAATACTCGACAACCGTGCACTGCTCGGAATTCACTTACCCAAATATTTCTTTATCAACAAGCAAGAGTACCAGGAATTTAAGGCATGATAAAAAATTTCCCTGTAGCCATTATAAATGAGAAAACTGCATAGTGAAATGAACACACCACCCATAGCTGTCTGCTGCACAAAAGAGTTAAATAACAATCTCCAAACACTTCCCCAAAAACAAGCAAGAAAAAAAACAATTTAGGGTAGGGTGAAACTATTTTTTTTTTTTAGCATAGTATCTTATACCAAGAAGATTTTGTATGAAATTTAAAAGTAACTTGTGACTACAGTGCAAAGTTACATAAATCATCCATCTCAAGAATGTCATCCTTGTGTGCACTGAGGTTCTACTGTAGTAAAGCAATCATGGTTGTAAAAATATAATGGATGACAGTACAGGAAACATCACCTTAACAGGAGCAACCTTTGCTTGAACTTCTATTTCTGGACGCTGTTTATGCCAGGAGATGGTGAGGTTCCTGCAGATGGTGAGCGAGAGAGAGATGGGCTGCAACAATTCGTATTCCCGTTGCATTGTTCCTCTGGTTGTCAGTTCAACCCTGTTAATAGACGTAACATTCAATATTTCACAATATATAGCCATACATTTAACCCTCTGACTGTCTCAACCCCCAATCCTAGAGTGTCTCTCAGTGTCGTAAAATATTTGGAAAAATCTTATGAAATGATAATCTTTTCCCAATGCTAAAGACACAAAAAGTACAAAATTTGATGGAAAACTTATGGAATTACGCTCTTGCGAAGTTAGCAATCTCGGCGATATTTACACATTGGTGATTTCGTCCACTTTGAGCCCTATTTTCGGCCAATTCCATTGTTCCAGTCAACCAAACTCAGTTATTTCTTTAGAACTACAGTTATTCTATCGAGTACAAGAAACCGTCCATTTACCAATTTCAACTACCCAATATGACAATTTCAAAATAGGGTCCAGAAATGAACAATGCAGACATTCCTGGCACTAAAATAACATTTTCTCTGTTCATCAATCACATCTCCATGCCCCTTTTATATTACTCTTGCTTTCTATTTTGAATTTTTATTCACACAAAAAATAGAAGATTTACTGTTATGCAGACTACTGTATTATTGTAATAATTGTATAAATAATGTCAACCCATTCGTGACTGCATATTAGAATGGCTAGTTGGACATTTATTGGACAATGAAGTCATTTATTTACTCTTGAACAAAGGCAAAAATTGAACATTTCTCCTACTTTGAGCTCCCTTTCAAGGTCCTTTTCATAGTGAAACCAATCAAAATTATCTCTATTTCTATAATATATCTTCCATTCTATACAATGAGCCCAAGAAAACAAGAATACAACCATAAATACTATATGAAAATACACCTCAAAGTCAGTGTTTTAGTCCAAAAACAGTTTTTTTCTCATTATGCACTGCATGCTGCAGGATTTTTTTTATACTGTGCACATTGACCACACAGACCCATTCTCTCATATGTGGGCCTACCAGCTTTCTCCCCCTTGATTTGAAGCCGTTAGAATTTCTTGAGTATATATACGTCAAACACATTGGCTCTGAAGACCTATATTTTTTTATTTATTTATTAACACATCGGTCGATTCCCACCAAGGCAGGGTGGCCTGAAAAAGAAAAACTTTCATCATTCACTCCATCACTGTCTTGCCAGAGGGGTGCTTTACACTACAGTTATAAAACTGCAACATTAACACCCCTCCTTCAGAGTGCAGACACTGTACTTCCCATCTCCAGGACTCAAGTCCGGCCTGCCGGTTTCCCTGAATCCCTTCATAAATGTTACTTTGCTCACACTCCAACAGCACGTCAAGTATTATAAATCATTTGTCTCCATTCACTCCTATCAAATACGCTCACACATGCTTGCTGGAAGTCCAAGCCCCTCGCATACAAAACCTCCTTTACCCCCTCCCTCCAACCTTTCCTAGGCCGACCCCTACCCCGCCTTCTCTCCACTACAGATTTATAGACTCTCGAAGTCATTCTGTCTCGTTCCATTCTCTCTACATGTCCGAACCACCTCAACAACCCCTCCTCAGCTCTATGGATAATAGTTTTGGTAATCCCACACCTCCTAATTTCCAAACTCCGAATTCTCTGCATTATATTCACACCACACATTGACCTCAGACATGACATCTCCATTGCCTCCAGCCTTCTCCTCATTGCAACATTCATCACCCATGCTTCACACCCATATAAGAGTGTTTGTATAACTATACTCTCATACATTCCCCTCTTTACTTCCATGGACAAGGTTCTTTGTCTCCACAGACTCCGAAGTGCTCCACTCACCCTTTTCCCCTCATCAATTCGATGATTCACCTCATCCTTCATAGACCCATCCGCCGACATGTCTACTCCCAAATATCTGAATACATTCACCTCCTCCATACTCTCTCCCTCCAATCTGATATCCAATCTTTCGTCACCTATTCTTTTTGTTATCCTCATCACCTTTGTTATGGGGTATTATGGACTTGTTATGGGGGCTATTGGAACCCAGCATGTATTGTTGTAATTAAATAACATGAATGCCTAATTATATTGAATTATTCAGAATTTGCTATGAGGTCTTAGGTCAGGCCACCCTAAAGACTTAAAAGAGCTGATTAAACTGTTTTTCTCAATATAATAGGTTATATAAAATATAAATGCACATTTCTTTTAAGTACTAGTTATAAGTTGCATGTCTCATTGTAATAACATAAGATATATTGAGAGTACATGTGGAGATATGCAAAGTGATGTGTTTATGTTTTGAGGGGGAGGAGCTTAGAGAGATGCTGGCTTCCCACACTCTCTCCTGTAACAATGGCGGCTGGAGTGAGCTGGTGTTGTAGGTGCTGATCTTATCTTGGCTTCAGGGCTGAATGAGTGCCCAAAAGGTAATGGGGAGGATTGTAGATCGATGTTACTATGACATTCAGTGATCTTCAGTGTATCAAGACACTGGAGGGTTAAGAAATGTTGAGAAAAAGAGAGTTGAAGGTGGCAGCTGAGCCATGTGCTTGGGAAAGGCTGATTATATGTTTAGGAGTGGAGACCTGTACATTATATGTATATACTTCTTAATATAGTTCTATTTTTATAATGTTGGTTTAAATAACCTTTAAGAGGAATGTGAAAGGACCAATAAGTTTTCAGATGCAGCAGCTAAACCTGAGTAAGTATCTTTAGCCTATAATGTCCTCCTTTTACCCTAGACCTTTTAAGTAAATACCCTATGCTTATACATGTAGAACCTTGATGATAAATAAGGGAAAATAACATAACATGGGGGCCTTAACCGGGAGAGTTATTTGACTGTTAAAATAACTCAAAACATTCTTTGAGATGTACTGGTATGAGATAGGGTTATGAGTCACATGTTTTGGTAGGATAAAATTTACCTTGTAAAAATTACCTTGAAAAAAATTACCTTGGTGGTGTCAGTGGAAGGTTCATGTATTAGTTTACAGGTTGTTTTCTCCAGAGTGGGGATTAAAGTTGAGTAACACATTTTGTTTGTGGTTATGGTAGAGTGCCATGTGAAGATTTTTCCATTGATTATTATTATTATTATAATCAAATAGAAGCGCTAAACCACAGGGGTTATACAGCGCTGCAGGTTATTGTAGGATGCAGGGAGAGTGGGTTGTAAGAGGGAGATGGACGATTAGTAGGGTATGGAGTGCAAGATGACGGTGGATAGTGCAGGGGAGGAGGGTAGCAAGAGATCGAGGTAGAAGGGACTGAGGGAGGTGCTAGAGGTATAATCTTCAGAGTTTGTGTAGTAAGTCAGTTTCTGTCAAAAAGTCAATGAGAGAGTCAGGATTAAAGGAGGGGCCATCTGCAAGAAGGGAAGGTAAAGAAAGGGCCGCAGAGCGAAGACGTCGTTGGAGGTAAATTCTGCGTGCTCGTTGATAGAGTGGGCAGTCGAACAGACACTGGAACCTGACAATGCTCACAGAGAGGGGCAGGGAGCCTCTCCATGAGATACCCGTGAGTAAGACGAGTGTGGCCGATGCGAAGACGGGAGAGTGTAGTCTCCCAACCTCGACATTGGTGACAAGAAGAAGGCCAGAAACCTATAACCGGTTTAATAGAATGAAGTTTGTTATTCAGCAGGTCAGACCAGCGTTGTTGCCAACGGGTGCGAAGGTGGGTAGCAATGACCGCAAAATAGTCCGTGAAAGGAACACCTCTATATGAAACTGGAAGGTCATGTACTGCTGACCGCGCAGCAGTGTCTGCCTGTTCATTGCCCTGTACGTCAACATGACCAGGGACCCAACAAAGACAATATCTTTAT
>WNWK01050751.1:0-12725 GCA_009830355.1 Cherax destructor | reverse complement strand
AAACTCACAATTATCCCCTGAGAATTTTTTTTTATATTAGAATTTTTATAATCGGGGCCAAACCCAGGATTATACAGCACATGGGGGAGGATGAAGGTTTGGGTTTTCTGGAAACAGATCCAACCCCTGACGAGTCTCACCAGCAAAGGGGGTTACCCCAAAAAATCCGTTTCATTTAGGCCCAAAGGGGGTTATTTATCTTTGTTATTTATTTAAATAAATTAAAATTACAGTTTATTAATTTTAGAATTAACTTTTTTTTTCAGGATTTTGCCCCCATAGGCCGCTTTTTTGATAACGTCCTAAGTTTTTGCAGAGGGGTTTTAAAGAACTACGTCCTTTTTTTAAGGCAATCGAAAGGGGGAAAAAACCCAAAAAAAGGCATTAACTTGGGCACCATTTAAGAATGGAGATAAAGAAGAAAATGGTTAAAAATTTTTCGACCGGGCTTAAATTTGATTAGAACCTTTTTTTTTGTTGACTATTTACAGAAGAGGAACTTAGACCGAGGTCGAAAAAAAAATTTTTTCCCTTTTTTTTCCTCCACGGTTTTGTTTCCTGATGAGGGGGTAAACACCAGCCCGAAACCCGGGACAGAATTCTTCATATACACTTTGGAAGGAGTGGGAGGGGATTTTTATGATGGAAATGTACTTTCCCCCCATTCAAAACTCATAATTAAAATTATTTATTAAAATATTGGATTTAGAAAAAAAAAAAAAAAAAAAATGATAAACTTTAAGGAATTTATTTATGATTATGTTTTTGTGAAAAATTATTTAGAATGATAAGAGAATCATTAAAAAAAGGGGTTTTGGGGGGAAAAACTTCAGAAATTTTTAATGTTTTTGTTGCATTAAAATGAACACTATAAAACCCCCAGCTGCTTTGATCAGAAAAAAAGGACATTTTTTAGGAAAAGGTCCAAAATGCAAAAAAAAATTTGGGAAATACTTACGAAAGTCCGATGATTAGACTGGCTTCACCAAAAAATAAGTAAAAATTTTTGGGGAAAAAGGGGAACTTTGAAATGAAGTCCACTCGCATGAAAGGGGAGCTGTAGAATGAGTGATGATGAATTTTAGGGAAATTTTTTGATGAAAATACTAAAATTTTTTATCCTCCCCCGAGAGGGGAAGACCTGAGTTTAAAAAGTATTATCTACTTAAATCTTGTAAGGGCATTTGATATGTAGTCTTTTAGACAGGGTACCTTTAAAAAAATATGGAATGTGAAATTTTTTAAAAATAAAAAAAAAGATTATAACGGACTATCTAATCCCGTTTATTCTTTGATAGATTTCAACCATCCAATTTTTTTCCCAAAAAAACATAGGGTTGATCAGCAGATTTTTTAAATTTGGGTAAACTTAAAAATAGTTTTGTTTTTGATATAATATTGTTTTCAATTAAACAAATTGTTTGAAAAAAAATCAAGAATTTAATTTTGTTTGAAACCGCATCCCCCCCCGCCCCATAATGAGACAGGAGGACCGTGAGGGGAATCCATTTTGCCTTTTGTGTTTTTTTGTTTTTACGGGTTTTTTAATGGAAATCACTAAAGAAATTTAATTATTTTTCACATTTGTTTTTAAAATATATATATATATATATATATATATATATATATATATATATATATATATATATATAAAATATATATATATATATATATATATATATATTTTTTTTTGGGGGGGGGAAAATCCCCCCAAAGCTGGGGGGGGCTCGCCCTGGCCCTGCCCCGCTGTCCGCAGGCCTGTCCCGGCCCATGAGCTTTATCATACCTCGTCTTAAAACTATGGGTTCCGCCTTCACTATATCTTTCAGACATTCCACTTCCCCACTACTCTGGTAAAAATGCTTTAACATCCCTTTGACTCATCTGAGTCTTCAGCTTCCCCCCTTTGGCCCCTTGTTTATGTTTCCCCTTTTGGAAAATCCTGTCACGTCTACCCCGCGATTCCCCGTATTTTGGGGCGTTACAGCTCCCGACCCCCTTTTTTTTCCCCCAGTGTTTTAGTCCTATTTCCCCATTTTTTAGGACAGACCCGAGGGGAACAACCCTTTCGCAAACCTTTGCACTTTTCAGTTTTTTACGTGCTTGACCAGGGTGGGTTCCAGACTTGCTGCATATTTTGGGGGTTCGACACGGTGTACAGTGTTTAAAGATCCTTTTGGTAAGGAACGCAAAATTAGGTTTCCCTGCCCATAGCGCCGCAGTATCTGGTTTTTGTGCCTCCAGACGCTTGGGAACTCACCCCAAGGTCTTTTTCTTTCCGAGGTTTGTAGCCTTTTTTTCCCCCAGCCGTACTCTGTCAGGGTCTTTTGCCCTTCCGAGTTTATGACTTATTTTGGGGGTTGAATTCGAGAAGCCATTTGCTGACCAGATGTCGTTTGTCCAGGTCTGTTTGAAGTCCGTTTCCTCCTCCGATGTGATTCTCCCAAAATTTCACATAACTCGAACAGAGACACTTGAGTACCCCCTCGTCATGCTTTTTCATATACCAAGAATAACACGGTCCTGGGGCTGACCCCGGGGAACCCCTCGTCAAGGTGTTTGCGGTTCATTTTCCCCCCTCACTCTGGTCGTGTCCCGACATGTTGGTGATCAGGTTTCCCCCCCGTCCATCATTTGGTTTTCCCTTTTGGACCCCAGGGTTTTCCCCCCTCGTTCCCCCCCGGGGTTGGGGGAAACGCCCATGACCAGTAGCTTCGCCTGCTCATGCGCTTTTCTGCCACTTCCGCCAGAGGTCCACCATCGCCGTTGTTCTCATTTTCTCACCCGGCCTCCGCAGTTCGTGGTGGGTTATACATCACTGCAATGAATTTTGGGGCCCAGACTGGGGGTACCACTTTCCCTTTCAACACCTCCATTCCTTCCTTTCCCCAATTGGGTTTTTAAAAGGGGAAACCCCCCCTCCCCCCCTGCCCTTTATCTTTCCTCAGGATTTGATATCCCCCTGGGAAGATTGCATCTGATACTGTCTCATTTAGTTTAGTTTCGTGGCAGCTATGATGTCTGGGGACACCCACCATTCTTTTTCCACTCTTCATACTTTTTTCGTAATTCCATCCGCGGTACCAAACCTTCAACTTTGTTTCCAATACTTGTAAGGTGTGGGTTCCAGACTGGGGGGATTTTTAGTATGGGCCTGACGTACACGGTGTACGCCAACGATTCCTTTTTAAAGGGAAAAGGAACCCAATCGGTTTCCCCCGGTCCTTTGCGCCGCAACCGGGTTTACTCACCCCCCGGGGTTTTTTCCCTTCCAGGCCCGCCTTTTTCCTCCTAGCCTGTACTCGCCGGTCTTTTTTCCCTTCTCCCACTTCAGATTTTCATTTGGGGGATTGAATTAGAGGGGTTGACCAGATGTCGGCCCGGGGGCTGTTTAAGTCCTGCTTGGTCCTCTTCCGAGTGATTCTCCCATTAATTTACATCATCTGCGAACAGAGACACTTCTGAGTCATCCCATCCGCCCGCCCTTTACATATACCAAGAATAACACGGTCCTGGCGACCCCGCGGGCCGCCGCCCCGGCGCCCACCCGTGATACCCCATCATCACCATGACCCGTTGTCCCCCTGTGAGGTATTCCTGATCCATTCCAGGCCCCTTCCAATACTTTTTTTGGGGGGGGGGGGGGGGGCGATTGGGGAAATTTGGGTTTTTAAATAAACGTCTTTTGCCATATATGATGAAAATTTTTTAGCAAAATTTGCCAAAACCATTCTGAACCTAAGAAAAAAATATT
The DNA here is from genome assembly GCA_009830355.1 of Cherax destructor. Classification (NCBI taxonomy): domain Eukaryota; kingdom Metazoa; phylum Arthropoda; class Malacostraca; order Decapoda; family Parastacidae; genus Cherax; species Cherax destructor. Next base: position 8,971 of record WNWK01050751.1, on the reverse strand, counting down.
TTCAGGGTTTTTTTATTCTAAATTATTGTAAACGTATCTAAAATATTTTGGGGTTTTGGTAAATTAAATTTGGTTTTTTATAATGGGGTTGTAAGTTTCAAAGTTTCTTGAAAAATTTTTTTTTTCATTAACATAAATTTTAAAAAATATATTTTAAAAGTATAAAAAAAATTTTGAAAGGATTTAAATTTTTTTAAAGAGTTCTTTTTAATTGACCAGTTTTTTTTTTGGGACCATATATATATATATATATATATATATTTATATATATATATATATATATATATATATATATATATATATATATATATATATATATATATATATATTATATATATATATATATATATATATATATATATATATATATATATATATTCTTATTGGGAAAAAACTTTTTTTTTTAAAAAAAGCAACGCTTTTTGCCATATAAGACAAGTGAAAATTTTGGAAAAATTTCCCCCCCAAAAAATCATTCTGAACAAAAAGAAAAAATATATTTCTTTGGGTTTTTTTATTATTAAATTAATGTTTAAAGTATCTAAAATATATTTATTTGTTGGGGTAAATTAAATTGCGCTTGTTGTAATAAGGTTGGGGGGTTTTAAAGTTTTTTGGAACAAAATTATAAATTTACATTAAAAAATTAAAAAAAAATATCTTTAAACGATAAAAAAATTTTTAAAAAGGGGCTTAATTTGAAGTTCGCTTAATGACCAGTTTTACCAAAAATGCACGAATATGCTTATATTTAAATATATATATATATATTATATATATATATATATATTATATTTTTTTAATAAAATATTTAAATATATATATAAAAATATATATATATATATATATATATATATATATATATATATATATATATATATATATATATATATATATATATATATATATATAAAATTTTTGACACGGTTTTGGGGGGATTCTAAGAGAATTTCAGAGGAGGGGTGAATTTGAGGGGGAAAAAAAGAAAATTAAAATGAATATAAAAAGTGGGGGATGAGGATAACAAAAAGAATAGGTGACGAAAGTTGGGGTATCAGATTGGGGAGAGATTGGAGGAGGTGAAGTATTCAGATTTTTTGGAGGACATTTTGGGAGAGGGCAAAGGGGGGGGTGAACTAAAGAATGATGGGGGAAAAAGGGGATGAAATGGGTTCGTAGACAAAGAACCTTGTCCTAAAAAGAAAGAGGGGAATGATGGGGATAGTTATCCCAAAGCTTTTTTAGGGGAAGCAGGGGGATAATGTTAAAAGGGAGAAGGCTGGAGGGGAAAAGTCATGTCTGAGGTCAATGGTGGTGGGAATATAATGCAGAGAATTGGGGGTTTTGGGAAAAGGGGGGGAGGGGGGATTACCAAAACGATTGTCCAGAGAGCGAGGGGGGGTTATTGAGGGGGTTTGGGCATGTAGAGAGGAACGAGACAGAGGATTTGAGAGGTAAAATTTTTGAGGGAGGGGGAAGGGGGGGGGGGTCCCGAAAGGGTGGAGGGAGGGGGTGGAAGTTTTGTTGGGGGGGGTTTTACTTCCGGGGAAACATTGGGGGGATTTGATAGAGGAATGGAGGTTTTGGGTTTTTTTACTTGACGTGCTTTGGGGGTGGGAGCAAAGTAAAATTTATGGGATTCGGAAAAACCGGGAGGCCGGGGCTTGAGTTCGGAGGGGAAAAAAATGGGCACCTGAAAGGGGGATTTTTGAAAAATTTTTTAAAAAAAGAAAACCCTCTGGGAAGACAGGATGGAGTGAATGATGATGAAAGTTTTTTTTTTTTCCCACCATCCCCTTTGGGGGAATCCCGTGTTTAAAAAAAAACAAATATATAGCAGGGAGTTTCAGGGGGGGAGAAAAAAAATGAGATAAAGTCGAGAGGGAGAGTTGATTAGAAGGGGGAGAAGATGTTAGTATCAGAGGAGAGACAAGGGGAAAAAATAAATGTATAAAATCAATAATTATGGTTAAAAAAAAGGAGGGAAAAATGGGTCATAATAAGGGTATGCACCGGAGAAGAGAGGAGGTGAGGAGAAAGAAATTTTGGGGTATGTTTGGGGTTTTTGGAACTTTGGGGGCCCAAAGGGGAAGTAGGAGAAGTGTTTAGAGAGGGTGTAGTAGGAACGTTTGCCATACCAAGTATAAATGATAATGGAAAGCATTTGATTGAACTTTGCATAAAAAGGGGTTTGGTATAGGTAACTCATATTTTAAGAAAAAGAGGATAAATAAGTATACAAGATATGATATAGGAGTAATGACAGCAGTTTGTTGGACTATGTATTAGTAGATAAAAGTGTGTTGAGTAGACTTCAGGATGTACATGTTTATAGAGGGGCAACAGATAGATCACTTTTTAGTTGTAGCTACAGTGAGAGTAAAAGGTAGATGGGATACAAGGAAAATAGAAGCAGCAAGTAAAAGAGAGGTGAAGGTTTATAAACTAAATGAGGAGGCAGTTAGGGTAAGATATAAAAACTGTTGGAGGATATAAGAACATAAGAAAGAAGGAACACTGCAGCAGGCCTACTGGCCCATGCAGGCAAGTCCAAGTCTCCAACGGCTTAAGCCAATGCCCCGACCCAGCCAGGTCAGGTTACATTCACTTAAGGAAGGAGCACTGCATCTGACCTAGTAGCATATGCTAGTCAGGACCAACTCACACCCAACCGCACCCACTCATATAATTATCTAGCCGACCACCTGGTCAGGTGTTCTGCTGGACCCGAAGTCGTCAGCAAAATTGCAGGAACATCTCGGCAGGGTCTTCGAGTCCACAATCAAGAGGACACAGGAAATGATGACTCCATCGAGGGAGTCCATGGACGAGCAGGAGTGGATGGAGTCTGGACGGGTCGCCTCCAGGCCTTAAAAATTCTACAGTGGAACATCTGCGGCTGCGACAGAAAATCCACCTCGTCGTCGAAACGAACAGTCCAGGAGGCAATCGACGTTTTGCTGCTCCAGGAGACCTTAGTGAACCCGGCCGCCGAACCCGAGCCACGCATATCAGGATTCTCGGCCTACCTACAGCGAGCTGGAGTTCCGCCAGGGGGCATGGCAGTCTACGTGAGGAACTCCATTCCCCACTCAATCGTCAGCGACCCACATCAACTGTGGCGAAGGGGTTGAGGTGCAAGCTGTCACTCTGCACCTACCGGCCGGGCCACTAACGATCTATAATGGTACCGAACCCGAGAGTCACCCTCAACCTCTCCGAAGTTGCAGCTCGCTGTGTCGCCCAGCCATGGCGTACTGGTGGCAGGGGATATCAATGCCCACCATGAGCTACTGCGCTTGGTCACTCCCACAAATGAGACAGGCAGGCACCTGGCAGCAGTGCTGGAGGATGTTCCCAAGATCGCCCTCCTCAACACAGGATAGCCGACCCACCACAATGGCAACCGACTGGACGTCACGCTCCTCTCCCGGATGCTACTTCCAGGAGCCAGTTGGGAAATCCACCCTCTTCTCACCAGCGACCATTTTGCAATCGTCACCACTCTGTCGCTCTCAAGACACCCTCCGTCCTCCCCACCTCCACAGTGGAACACTAAGAAGGCTGACTGGCAGTGCTTCCAGGACGTCATCCAGTTGTAGTGGGAGGAGACTGATCCTCTGACGACCCAGATGAGGCTACCCAGAGCCTCCAAGCAGCTTTCTATCGAGCAGCCGAGGCGGCAATACCACTCACAAGGGTCGGGGAACGCCCAAGCGTGATTGGTGGTTCTATGACGAGGCAGTCAAAGAACAAAACCACCGCGTCAATCGTGCCCGTAGGGTACACCGACGCAACCCCACGGCTGGGTCCCTCAGGCTTCTGCGAGAGGTGGTGCGGCACGCACGCCACATCTCCCACAGGACACGTCTGGCAAAGTGGTTTGAGTGGTGTGCTTCCTTCAGCCACTACTCTACCCTGTCTGAGATCTGGAAGAAGATCAGCATAGCTATGGGAAAGTGCAGAGGCGCTGTGCGTGCTCACCATGACCCGGATGGGGAGGCAGAGAGGCTGGTGGTACTCTTCACATCCAGGGCAGCCACAGCCTGCCTACCCCAGGACATCCAGGACATCCAAGCCACCCTCCTCCCTGGTAGGACTGCCAGGATTCTAGAGGCATCCCAGGCACAAGATGACACCGACGTCGAGTTCACCGGTAGGGAGCTGCAAGCTGCCTTCAAGACTTCACGGGACACGGCCCCGGGCAGGACGGAATCACCTACAGTATGATCTCAAGGCAGGCCCTCACGGGCATGACGCCCCCGGGAAGTCATCAACCGTACCTGGAGGGTCGGGCGACTTCCCACCGCATGGAAGGAAGCCAACATCCTGCCGATCCCCAAGCCCAGGGATCCAGGCAACATGCGCCCATTTCCCTCACCAGCTGCCTATCCAAGGTTGCAGAGAGGATGGTGTTGGAGCGCCTAAGATGGAAGCTTGGTCCGGAGCACCAACACATCTACGGCTTCACACGGGGAGTGGGCACCTCTGAGAGCGTCACCACCCTCATGGCCAGCATTGAGACTGTCAAGAGGCCGAAGATTGTCATCTTTCTCGACCATGAGAAGGCCTTCGAGCTGGCCAGTGCACCGGCCATCCTCGACCTACTGGCGCGCAGAGGAGTGAGGGGCAAGCTGCTTGCCTGGGTCGGCTCATACCTACAGGGCCGGCAGGCGCGGGTACGCTTCCAGGGGCAGGCTTCTGCCCTCAGGACCTTGGAAAATGGCACCCCACAGGGCGGAGTCCTCAGCCCAACTCTCTTCAACGTGCTGATGCATGAGCTGGTGCAGCTGACGTTCTCAGCAGGCACCCGACTGCTCAGCTACGCTGATGACCTGGCACTCATTATCATCAGGAAGCCCGGACTGTTGCGCAAAGCCCAACGCGACCTCAGCCTGCTAGATACCACCTGCCGTCGCCTTGGCCTCAAGATCTCGGCGGAAAGTCCAAGGCCATGATCTTTCGTGCAAAGGTGCCTGATACCAGGCTGAAGATCTCAGACATCAACCTGGACTGGGTCTGCAGTTACCAATATCTTGGTATATGGATTGACAGCCGACTCTCCTTCCGCAAGCAGGCAGACCATGTCAGCGAGCGTGCCATGCAACGTGTCACGGCCATGCGTGCCATGGCCAATCCTAGGACTGGTGCCAGCCACGATATTCTCCGGATGTTCTACGTGCAGGCGGTGCGCTCGCTAGTCGACTATGGTTCAATCACCCTGGCCCATGCTCATCCCTCATGCCTCAAGCGCCTCAGCGTTGTACAAAATGCTGCGGCTCGGGTCATGCTGGGGCCCCGGCTGGACGAACACAGTGACTCTGAACAGAGAGGCCCAACTGCAGCCCCTAAGTGACAGGATCGCCCTTGTTGCTGCCAGGAGGTTGGCCAAATTTGTCCAGCTACCGGGCGGTGAGCGCCTGCTGAGAGACCTCCTTGACCGTCAGCGAGGCGACTTCGCAGGAGGCCGTGTCCGACTATGGTTGTGGTCGGCTGCGGAAGTGACAAAGGAGCTCCTGCCCATGCCGCTCCTCGAGCACAAGGGATGCGACCGGCCAGTCGATGGGTACACTGTGCCACCGCCATGGGCACCAGAACCTGTCGTAATCCACCTTGCAAACCTGCCAGTCAGCAAGCGTCACTGTCCACAGCACGTGCTGCAGCGGTGGGCAGCTGCAAGCATTGCTGCAGCAGAGTATCCGGGTGTGCAGTGTACTACACTGATGGATCAAGAGACCCCGAGGCCGGCCGCACGGGTTCCGGGATATATCACTCCTCCTAACGGCCGGCTGGCGCCTCCCAGACCACTGCAGCATCCTACAGGCAGAACTACACGCCATCCAGAGGGCCATCCAACATGCGCTCCTGGAACACCACCAACCTCCAGTCATCCACGCCGACTCCAGGGCGGCGATACAGGCCATCATGCATAGGAGCCCAAGGATAACATCCGGCTCCTCACCGCCATCAGAAGAGACCTACATTCACTTGATGAGCAGGGCCGGCAAGCAACAATCAATTGGGTACCAAGCCACATCGACCTTGCTGGGAATGATGCGGCGGATGGGGTACTAAGTTCTGCCACACTTGCGGCCCAACCTGTGACTACAATTGCCACCCTACTGCAAAGCGCCTCATCGAAAGCATGAGTGAGGAGCTTTACCGCCACTGCGACCAGATGGTTCCAAAGCCTGTAGTTCACTACATGCTTGACTGTCCTGGAACGACGTCCATCTGCCGCAGGCATTTCCTGATGGCACCTGGGGATCTGACCCGCGAGGACAAAGCAGCCCGGCTGGTTTACCTGGCCACCCATGACTTGGAGACACTGCTCCAAGTCCTAGACACCCACCCGCCCCCTCGATGATGACCCCAGAGAACCCCGACGACGACCAAGACTACCCACTACAGCTATTCTTTCTCTCACTTCCTTCTTTCTTATCCCCATCCTTCTTCTTCCTATGTAGGTAGAATCACAGCCTGAAGTACCAAGATCTGCTGATGGAGATGCGACGTCAGAAGACACTCCCCATCATGGGGAGCCACAGCAAGGAAGAAAGAAAGAAGAAGATGACCGACACCCTCTACCCAGGGCTAATGCCGGGTCACCATTTGGAGAAGACCCGGGCCGGATGTACCGGCGAACATACAACAACAACAACTGGTCAGGTCACTTCCACTTAAGGAATTAGTACGGCTCCCGACCTGGTAGTACAAGCGGGGTCAGGCCCAAACCACACCCATCCACACCCCACCCATGATTTATCTAACCTATTTTTAAAACTACAAAACGTCTTAGCATTTTTGGGAGGTACTGGGAGTTTTTTCCCACTCATCCACAACTCTATTACCAAACCAGTGCTTTCCTATACCCTTTCCCCTGAATCTGAACTTTTCCAACTTGAAACCATTGCTGCGAGTCCTGTTTTGGGCTGGATATTTTCAGCACGCTATTTACATCCCCTTTATTTACCTTTGTTTTCCATTTATACCCCTTCAATCATATCCCCGCAATTTAAGCCTTTCTAGAGAGTAGTTTCGGGGCCCTCAGTCTATCCTCATAGGGAAGATTTCTGATACAGGGGATCAATTTTGTCATCCCCCTTTTGGGTACGTTGTCCAGGCATTTATATCCATTTTTGTAATACGGTGACCAAAACTGTGCAGCATAATCTAAATGGGGCCCCAACCAAAGATATATAGATTTAAAAAAAAACCCTTGATGACTTCAATTATTTATACTTTTTGGGATATGAAGCTAAGGATTCTGTTAGTTTGACAAACACTTATGCACTGTTGTCTTGGTTTCAGATTACTCCCAACCAGAACTCCTAAACCCTTCCGCAATCACAAGAAAAGATCTACATTATTCAGTTTATTGTGGGGGGGGTTTTTTCCTGCCCAACTTTTTAAAAACTTTGCATTTGTCTTTTTTAAAAATTTCATCTCCAAAATTTCTCCGACCACTGCATCAGCTTATTCAAATCATCCGGGAAGTTCTAATTTCCTCATTAAAATTTAATTTGGAGGTTTTTTTTGGTGTCATAAAAAAATTTTTTTTTTGGGGTTTTTTTTCCCTCATCTGTCGTTTAAAAAAAAATTGAAAAAAAAGGGGGCCCCAAAACTGCCCCCTGTGGAACCCCGTTTGAGAGGGCCCCCATTCTTTTTTTCCCCCCCATTTATGAAAACCCCCTCTCCGCCTTTTTTAAAAACCCCATGCCTCTCCCGGGGGAAAAAAATTTCCCCTCCTATTCCTTTACCTTTTTTTTCCCCTTAAAACCCCGGGGATGTGGAACTTTATAGAAAGCCTACTGAAAAACCATATACACAATATCATAGTAATATTTCCCCCAAGAATACAGCATTTTTGGGAAGGAAAAAAGGGTTAATACCCCAGGCAGGAAAAAAAAAGTCGTTGGGGTTCCGACCAATGTGGAAGTAGGTCCTTTCCCAAAGGTTAGGAAAAAAAAGAATTTACAAGATTGTGGACTGGGAAACATCGACTTTATGTTGAGGGGCTGTTTAAACCCCAAAACCCCCCCCTTTTCCCAAAAAGATTTCCTTTTTATGGACTGATAAACACCCGGGGGCCGGGTTTTTTCAATAAAATCCCCAAAGGGGGATATTTTTAAAACCCTTCTTTGGGTTTTTTTGAACCATTCATGAACATCTTTTTGAAGGGGGGGAAAAACGGGTTTAAAAGGGGGGGAGGGGCCGGGGGCCTTTTAAAAATAAAAAGGGGGGAAAGGGGAGTTTAAATTTGGGGTAAAGAAAAATGTTAAAAGCAGGTGGGGATATGGGGTTTTGGGGTGGGTTTGGTTTTTATTTAATAAATTTATGGAAGAGGGAAAGGGGACCTAGGGGCGGCAGAGAGGTGAAAAATTTTTCCCTTTTTAAAAAACCCAAAAAGGGGGAAAAAAAGAGTGTCAGATATAGGGGAATAAGTCTGTTGGGGCATACCTGGTAAAGGTATGGTAGAGTTTTTTTGAAAGAATTAGGGGGAAAAAAACACAAATGGTTTAAAGTGACATTTTAGGGGGAGTTTGTTTTTCCCGGGGCTTTTTAAACCGTTAGGGTTTTTAAAAATTCCCCAAGCGAAAGTTCCCCCAATAAAAAAGAAATTTCAACAGATAAATGTTATATTGGGAAAGGGTTTTAAAAAAAAGTAAAAAGGGGGAAAGGGGGGAAAAAAATGAAGGTATAATGAGCAACAAAAAAGGGGAAAGGGATAAGGTGAAAAACAAATGAAGGTATAAGGTAACAAAATGGGTATAAGGTAAAAAACTAGTGAAGGTATAAAAGGGGAAAAACTAGGAAAAATGGTGAACAACTAGTGAAGGTTAAAAAAGGTTAAAAAAAAACCGGGGGAAAGGGATAAGATGAACAACAAGTGAAGGTATAAAAAGGGGGAAAAAAGGGGATAAGGGAACAAGTGAAGGTATAAAAGGGAACAACAAGGAAGGTATAAGGT
>WNWK01050750.1:0-12725 GCA_009830355.1 Cherax destructor | reverse complement strand
GCCCAAGCTGTTGTATAGCCACATCAGGGGGGAAAAAAACAGTCAAGGCCCAGGTAATCAGGCTGAGAAAGGAAGGTGGAGGTTCCAATAAACGCCAAGAGGTATGGGGCCAACATGAGATTTAAAGTATTTACACAGGAGACAGGTAGGACTCCGGGAAATTTCCCAGAATAGAGGTATACCAACAAGTGCTGGATGAAATACACACAACCGGGAGGGGGTGAAGCTGCTATGGAACCCCAATCCTCAAAAGCGGTGGGACCGGCCCCACATTTCTCCGTGGGTCCTTAGAGAGAACAGAGATGTTGTGTGTGCCATAACAAAATCTTAACACATCCATTGAAACTGGGCAACTACCTGAGGCGTGGAAGATGGCAAATGTAGCCCCAAATTTTTTAAGAAAGGAGACAGACACGGGCATTAAACTACAGACCTGTGTCACTGACGTGTAGTATGCAAGTCATGGAAAGATCATCAGGAGGAGGTGGTGGAGCACCTAGAAAGCCAAACATAAACGACAACCAGCACGGTTTAGGGAAGGAAAATCCTGTGTCACAAACCTACGGGTTTTATGACAATAACAGAAGTAAGACACGAAGAGGGTGGATAGACTGCATTTTTTGGACTGCAAGAAGGCGTTCGACACAGTTCCTCACAAGAGGTTAATGCAAAAGCTAGGGAACAGGCCACGTAACGGAAAAGCACTGCAATGGATCAGGGAATATCTGACAGGGGCAACAACAGACATGGTACGTGACGAGATGTCAGTGGGCACCTGGACGGTGGAGTTCCCAGGGTCAGTCCTAGGACCTGTACTGTTTTTGGTATAGGGAATGACATAACGGAAGGATGATAAAGTGTCCCTGTTTGCAGATGATGTGAAGTTAATGAGAAGAATCAAATCAGTCGGGATCAGGCAGGACTACAAGAACCTGGACGGCTGCAAGCCTGGTCCAGTAACTCTCCGAATTTAACCCTGCCAAATGTAAAGTCATGAATATCGGGGAAGGGCAAAGAAGACCGCAGACAGAGTATAGTCTGGGTTTTAAAAAGACTGCAAACCTCACTCAAAGAAAAAAGATCTTGGGGTGATATAATACCGACCATTCCTGGGCACATCAATCAGATAACCCAGCATACGGGCGGCTGGAAACCTAAAAAGGTTAATCCTTAAGGAATCTTTTAAGACTCTGTATACCAAAAATAGGCCATACTGGAGTATGCAGCACCAGTTTGGAACCCCACCTGGTCAAGCACTAAAATTAGAGAAATGCAAGGTTTGCAACAAGACTTGTCCCAGAGCTAAGGGAATTGTCCTCGAAGAAAGGTTAAGGAAATCGGTCGACGACACTAGAGGACAGGAGGGTTAGGGGAGACATGATAACGACATATAAAATACTGCGAGGAATAGATAAGGTGGACAGAGACAAGATGTTCCAGAGGGGACACAGAAACAAGGGGTCACAATTGGAAGTTGAAGACTCCTATAGTCAAAGGGGTGTTAGGAATTTTCTTCAGTCATAGAGTTGTCAGGAAGTGGAATAGCCTAGAGAGCGACGTGGGGCAGGAACCATACATGGTTTTAAGACTAGGTTTGATAAAGCTCATGGAGCAGGGAGAGGGACCTAGTAGCAATCAGTGAAGAGGCGGGGCCAGGAGCTTGATCGACCCCTGCAACCACAAATAGGTGAGGTAAAATAGGTGAGTACACACACACACACACACACACACACACACACACACACACAATATATATATATTATATAAATATATATATATATATATATATATATATATATATTATTTTTTTTTATTAACACATCGCCGATTCCCACCAAGGCAGGGTGGCCCGAAAAGAAAAACTTTCATCATCTTCCTCCATCACTGTCTTGGGGTGCTTTACACTACTTTATAAAACTGCAACATTCACCCCTCCTTCAGGTGCCGGCACTGTTTTTCCCTCTCAGAACTCAAGTCCGGCCTGCCGGTTCCTAATCCCCTTTAAAATGTTACTTTTCTCACACTCAACAGCCGTCAAGTATTAAAACCATATGCCTCCATTCCTCCTATTCGCTCACACATGTTCTGGAAGTCCAAGCCCCCCCCCACAAAACTTCCTTTCCCCCTCCCTCCAACCTTTCTAGGCCGACCCCTCCCCGCCTTCCCTCCCTACAGTTTCACTCTCAAGTCCTCTGTCTCGTTCCATTCTCTCTACATGTCAAACCACCTCAACAACCCCTCCTCAGCTCTCTGACAATCGTTTGGTAATCCCCACCTCCTCTTTTAACTCCAATTCTCTGCATTATATTCACACCACCCCACTGACCTCAGACATGACATCTCCACTGCCTCCAGCCTTCTCCTCGTTGCAACATTCATCACCCATGTTCACACCCCTATAAGAGCGTTGGATAACTATCTCTCATACATTCCCCCCTTTACTTCCATGGACAAGGTTCTTTGTCTCCACAGACTCCCAAGTGCTCCACTCACCCTTTTCCCCTCATCAATTCTATGATTCACCTCATCCTTCATAGACCCATCCGCCGACATGTCCACTCCCAAATATCTGAATACATTCACCTCCTCCATACTCTCTCCTCCAATCTGATATCCAATCTTTCGTCACCTATTCTTTTTGTTATCCTCATCCCTTACTCTTTCCTATATTCACTTTCAATTTTCTTCTTTTACACACCCTACCAAATTCATCCACCAACCTCTGCAACTTCTCTTCAGAATCTCCCAAAAGCACAGTGTCATCAGCAAAAAGCAACTGTGACAACTCCCACTTTGTATTTGCTTCTTTATCTTTTAGCCCAACACCTCTTGCCAAGACCCTCGCATTCACTTCTCTTACAACCCCATCTATAAATATATTGAACAACCACGGTGACATCACACATCCTTGTCTAAGGCCCACTTTTACTGGGAAATAGTCCCCTTCCCTCCTACACACTCTAACCTGAGCCTCACTATCCTCATAAAAACTCTTCACTGCTTTCAGCAACCTTCCTCCTATTCCATACACCTGCAACATCTGCCACATTGCCCCCCTATCTACCCTATCATACGCCTTTTCCAAATCCATAAATGCCACAAAAACATCTTTACCCTTATCCAAATACTGTTCACCTATATGTTTCACTGTAAACACTTGGTCTACACACCCCCTACCTTTCCTAAAGCCCCCTTGTTCATCTGCTATCCTGCTTTCTGTCTTAATCTTAATTCTTTCAATAATAACTCTACCATACACTTTACCAGGTACACTCAACAGACTTATTCCCCTATAATTTTTGCACTCTCTTTTGTCCCCTTTGCCTTTATACAAAGGAACAATACACGCTCTCTGCCAATCCCTAGGTACCTTACCCTCTTCCATACATTTATTAAATAATAGCACCAACCACTCCAAAACTATATCCCCACCTGCTTTTAACATTTCTATCTTTATCCCATCAATCCCAGCTGCCTTACCCCCTTTCATTCTACTCACTGCCTCACGAACTTCCCCTACACCCACAACTGGCTCTTCCACACTCCTACAAGATGTTATTCCTCCTTGCCCTACACACGAAATCACAGCTTCCCTGTCTTCATCAACATTTAACAACTCCTCAAAATATTATCTCCATCTTCCCGATACCTCTAACTCTCCATTTAATAACTCTCCTCTCCTATTTTTAACTGTCAAATCCATTTGTTCTCTAGGCTTCCTCAACTTATTAATCTCATTCCAAAACTTTTTCTTATTTTCAACAAAATTTGCTGATAACATCTCACCCACTCTCTCATCTGCTCTCTTTTTACATTGCTTCACCACTCTTTTAACCTCTCTTTTTCTCTCCATATACTCTTCCCTCCTTGCATCACTTCTACTTTGTAAAAACCTCTCATATGCTAACTTTTTCTCCCTTACTACTCTCTTTACATCATCATTCCACCAATCGCTCCTCTTCCCTCCCGCACCCACTCGCCTGTAACCACAAACTTCTGCTGAACACTCTAACACTACATTTTTAAATCTACCCCATACATTTTCGACCCCATTGCCTACACTCTCACTAGCCCATCTATCCTCCAATAGTTGTTTATATCTTACCCTAACTGCCTCCTCTTTTAGTTTATAAACCTTCACCTCTCTCTTACTTACTGATTCTATTTTCCTTGTATCATATCTACCTTTTAATCCCACTGTAGCTATAACTAAAAAGTGATCTGATATATCTGTGGCCCCTCTATAAACATGTACATCCTGAAGTCTACTCAACAGTCTTTTATCTACCAATACATAGTCCAACAAACTACTGTCATTACGCCCTACATCATATCTTGTATACTTATTTATCCTCTTTTTCTTAAAATATGTATTACCTAAAACTAAACCCCTTTCTATACAAAGTTCAATCAAAGGGCTTCCATTATCATTTACACCTGGCACCCCAAACTTACCTACTACACCCTCTCTGCATGTTTCTCCCACTTTAGCATTTAGGTCCCCTACCACAATTACTCCCTCATTTGGTTCAAAAGTTCCTATACATTCGCTTAACATCTCCCAAAATCTCTCTCTCTCCTCTACACTCCTCTCCTCTCCAGGTGCATACACGCTTATTATGACCCACTTTTTGCATCCGACCCTTATTTTAATCCACATAATCCTTGAATTTACACATTCATATTCCCTCTTTTCCTTCCATAACTGATCCTTCAACATTATTGCTAGCCCTTCCTTAGCTCTAACTCTCTCAGATACTCCTGACTTAATCCCATTTATTTCTCCCCACTGAAACTCGCCTACCCCCTTCAGCTTTGTTTCGCTTAGGGCCAGGACATCCAACTTCTTTTCATTCATAACATCGGCAATCATCTCTTTCTTATCATCCGCACTACATCCACGCACATTCAGACAACCCAGTTTTATAAAGTTTTTCTTCTTCTCGTTTTTAGTAGATTTGTACAGGAGAAGGGGTTTCTAGCCCATTGCTCCCGGCATCTTAGTCGCCTCATACGACACGCATTGCTTACGGAGGAAAGATTCTTTTCCACTTCCCCATGGACAATATAGAAAATAAAAAGAACAAGAACTATTAAGAAAAAGAAGAAAAACCTAGATGTGTGTATGTATATATATGAATGTGTATGCCAGTGTAGTGTGACCTAAAGTGTAAGTAGAAGTAGCTAGATATACCTGTTATCCAGCGTGTTTATGAGACAGAAAAAAGACACCAGGAATCCTACCATCATGTAAAACAGTTTCAGGTTTCTGTTTCACAGTCACCTGGCAGGACGGTAGTACCTCCCTGGGTGGTTGCTGTCTACCAACCTACTATATATATATATATATATATATATATATATATATATATATATATATATATATATATATATATATATGTCGTGCCGATTAGGTAAAACTTGCTATTTTGGCTTAAATAGCAACGCTCACCTTGCCATATAAGACAAGTGAAAATTTGTGTATGCAATAATTTCGCCAAAATCATTCTGAACATAACGAAAAAATATATTCCATTGTGTTTGTTTATTATTAAATTAATGTTAACGTATCTAAAATATATTTAGTTGGGTTTGGCTAAATTAAATTGCGCTTGTTGTAATAAGGTTAGGTAGGTTTTCAAAGTTTCTCTTGGTACAAAATTATAAATTTTTACATTAACATAAATGAAAAAATATATCTTTAAATGTATAAGAGAAAATTTTAGAAAGGACTTAATTTTAGATGAGTTCTTGCTAATTGACCAATTTTACCTAATCAGCACGACATATATATATATATATATATATATATATATATATATATATATATATATATATATATATATATATATATATATATATATATATATAACAACACTGCGACTAGCCATGGATTCGAAAGCATGTAGTTTTGACCCTTCCTCGTGTTGAGCGAAAATCACATGATGCCTTAACCCACTGGACCACACAATCCTACAAGAACCAAGCACCCAGCCAAGCTAGGTGTGTTACTCTTGGTCCGAGGACATACGGTGGTGTGGGTGCCTCTAAACTAATTTCATTCTTATCCCCGTTTGGTGTACTAGCCTCCACAAGCAGTATATATATTATTGTGAGCACGAACGAGTGGTATTGAATCAATAACAACACTGCGACTAGCAGAGACACCCACACCACCGTAAGTCCTCGGACCAAGAGTAACACACCTAGCTTGGCTGGGTGCTTGGTTCTTGTAGGATTGTGTGGGCCAGTGGGTTAAGGTGTCATGTGATTTTCGCTCACCATGAGGCAGGGCCAAAACTACATGGGTTCGAATCCTCGGCTAGTCGCAGTGTTGTTATTGATTAAATACTTCTCGTTCGTGGTCACAATAATATATATATATATATATATATATATATATATATATATATATATATATATATAAAGGAAGTAAATTCGTTCGGTAATGGCACTTGAGCAGCATTCTGAAACGAATTTTTGGCGAAAACCGAGGGACCACTGTATATATATTGTACATACTGGGAAAGTCACATAGGGATGGAAATCTTTAGCTCTAGATCTTTCACAATCTCGTGCGCTGTCAGGACCAATATATATATATATATGTATATATATCGTACCGAATAAATAAAATTGGTCAATTAGCAAGAACTCATTTAGAATTAAGTCCTTTCTAAAATTTTCTCTGGTACGTTTAAATATATATTATTTTCATTTATATTAATGTAAAAATTAATAATTTTGTACCAAAAGAACCTTAGAAAACTTACCTTACAAGCGCAATTTAATTTAGCCTAATCCAACTAAATATAATTTTAGATAAGTTTACAATAATTTAATAAAAAACAAACACAATTAAATATATTTTTTCGTTGGATTCAGAATGATTTTTGCGAAATTATAGCATACACAAATTTTAGCTTGCCTTATTCGGCAAGAAGAGCGTTGCTATTTAAGCCAAAATCGCAAGTTTTACATATTCGGCACGACATTATGTTTGTGTGTGTGTGTGTTTATAGGTATATTTTATTACATAATATGTAAAAAATACATTGCTGGTATAAAGATGGCATATACAGTACATGAAGTTTGAGGGATACATTTTAAGTACATTTTGCTACATGTTTATCACAATTACAATGCAAAAATCTCATCCAGCTCCTACAGAAGCTGGGCACTACCAGGATCCACGGCATTACGCCTCTGAGGCAAGCGCTGAGTCGCTGGAACAGAAACTTACGCCCGTAGACTTTCACATCTTCCTCATGGAGCCAATGTTCGAACCTATGGAATGAACAGATAACGATGGGCAAGTTCACTCATTTATCTAAAACTTTTGAGATTCCTGAAGGGTAGCTGTCCCTTCTTCCTCCTTGATGTTTGAGATAAGTATCAGCCATTATATATGCAGCATGTGATATAAACACACCTGTTTGTCTCTGTCCAGGCTTGAAGGGTGATACCATCTGGGCACTTTGGTTACCATTTGATCTGCATAGATGGGATGGCTTCCTTATTGCTGAGCATCCGGCTATTGTGAGGCTTCTCTTCATGATGTTATTGCCCTCTTCATGCCTTGCAATCTTTCCCTCAAATCAACGGCACACAGGACTGTGGTACCCGAATCGGTCTGTCGATTCACTGCCGCAAATACACTTGTGTACGGCGAGAATAGGGGCGGCAAGTCGAAGGGCAACACCAATATGGATGGTCTGTGTATCGAGGCGTGTGCCACGAGAGGAGTTGGGAACAGCCAACAGAAAGTCCCTTGAATGAGGGGCTCTCACTGCAAGAAGGCAGGCTCTATCCTTCCCAGACACACATCCCAATGTGACTATTTGTAGTTGTTGGAGGCGCAGGTTTGGTTTCAGAGTCCGTTAGATTATCCCAGAGTGTGGCTCCGTCAGCGAACTTTTGGTCATAGACTCCAATCGTGTCCCTAAGATGTTCAGGGAGAATCGCTGCTACAAGTTCACTGGATTCAGTACATGATGACAGGAAAGCAGGTAGCTCAATCTGTGATGACTTGCGGACACCAATGCCTCCCAGTCCGACTGAAAGTGTAGCCTCAGGATACTGTCGTATTCGTGCAGTATAGGGTTGATATATGAGTGGACACATCTTAGGATATATGTTAACCTGGTCGGACTCAAGCACTTTGTGAGAAGGTACAAAGCATCCTGGGTGTCAAGATTGCCTATTAGTTGTTTCATCCTCTTTCTCCCAGTTTCTTCCTGAGAATTGTCAGTGGCATCACTTCCCAGAGGTGCTTCAAGCAAGATGCTATTTGTGGGGACTGAAGGATGCATATATATATATGCCGTGCCGAGTAGATAAAAACTTGCAATTTTGGCTTAAATAGCAACGCACTTCTTGCCTTGGATTAGACTAAATTAAATTGTGTTTGTTATAATAAGGTTAGGTAAGTTTTCTAAGATTGTTTTGGTACAAAATTATTAAATTTTACATTAACATAAATGAAAAAATATATCTTGAAACGTATAAGAGAAAATTTTAGTAAGGACTTAATTTAAAATGAGGTCTTGCTAATTGACCAGTTTTACCTATTCGGCACGACATATATGTATATATTAGTGTAACCACAAACGAGTGGTATTAATCAATACCAACACTGCGACTAGCCAAGGACTCGAACCCATGTCGTTTTGGCCCGCCTCATGGTGAGCGAAAATCCCATGATGCTCTAACCCAAATCCTAGGATTTGGTGGGTTAGAAGCGTCATGTGATTTTCGCTCACCATGATCGGCACAAAACGACATGGTTTCAGTCCTTGGCTAATCCATGTTGTATATATAATAATATATATATATATATATATATATATATATATATATATATATATATATATATATATATATATATAATATATATATATATATATATATATATATGCAAAAGATCACAGTAAACAGGTGATATCAAAATATGCAAGAAAACCACTATAAAAAAATAGAAGAATTCCAAGCGCTTTCGTGACTACTCACATTATCAAGGAACTATAACAGGAAACATGACAAGAAGGGCTTATATAAGGGCGAGACTACACCTCACAGTCACATCACACTAACAAAGACTA
Organism: Cherax destructor; assembly: GCA_009830355.1. Lineage (NCBI taxonomy): Eukaryota > Metazoa > Arthropoda > Malacostraca > Decapoda > Parastacidae > Cherax > Cherax destructor. Next base: position 3,624 of record WNWK01050750.1, on the reverse strand, counting down.
CACCTCACAGTAGCGTAACATCGCACGACTCTGTGAAGAGGAAAATAAGAAAGGACCTGAAACTCTTCCCAAGAATTAAGATTAGTCCAATTTATTATTAAATTCTTCCCAAATTTTATTAATTATAAATGAATCCAATTTATATAAACCAAAAGAAATATTCATATTATTTTCAAAACTGCTTTTAATGAAACATGATTCTATTATATTCCTCTCAACCATGGACTTGCTTGATACAACCTTCTCAGCATTTTGAAAATCAATTGGATGGTTAAAATCTCTCACATGAATAAATAGAGCATTAGAATCTTGTCCAGTTCTAATGCTATATTTATGTTGTTTTAATCTTAGTTCAAGACTTTTACCAGTTTGACCAAAATAAACTTTATCGCATATTTTACAGGGAATCTTATAGACACATCCGTCAGCATTTTGGGGGGAATTTTTTATCAAAAGTCTTTTTACTGTATCAAGATTTTTAAATACAACTTTGATATTAAAATTCTTAAGAACATAAGAACATAAGAAAGGAGGAACACTGCAGCAGGCCTCTTGGCCCATACTAGGCAGGTCCTTCACAATCCATCCCACTAACAGAATAATTGCCAAACCTAATTTTCAATTCTACCCAAGAAATAAGCTTTGAAGATTCTATTAACTCAAGTGCGAGTCCCACTCAAATCCAACCCCTCTCACTCATGAATTTATCCAACCTAAATTTGAAACTACCCAAGGTCCTAGCTTCAATGACCCTACTAGGCAGACTGTTCCACTCATCAACTACCCTATTTCCAAACCAATATTTTCCTATATCCTTTCTAAATCTAAACTTATCCAATTTGAATCCATTATTGCGGGTTCTCTCTTGGAGAGATATCCTCAAGACCTTATTTATATCCCCTTATTAATACCCATCTTCCACTTATATACCTCGATCATGTCTCCCTCATTCTACGTCTTACAAGTGAATGTAATTTTAGGGTCTTCAATCTTTCTTCGTAAGGAAGATTTCTAATGCTATGTATTAATTTAGTCATTCTACGCTGAATGTTTTCTAACGAATTTATGTCCATTCTGTAATATGGAGACCAGAACTGAGCTGCGTAATCTAGGTGAGGCCTTACTAATGATGTATAAAGCTGTAATATAACCTCTGGACTTCTGTTGCTAACACTTCTTGATATAAATCCCAGTAATCTATTTGCCTTATTACGTACGCTTAGGCATTGCTGTCTTGGTTTAAGGTTGCTGCTTACCATCACCCCCAAGTCCTTCTCGCAATCTGTATGGCTAAGTTCTACGTTATTTAACTTATAAGTGCTTGGGTTATGGACACTCCCGAGCTTCAGAACCTTGCATTTATCTACATTGAACTGCATCTGCCACTTTTCTGACCACGAATTAAGTTTGTCTAAATCTTCCTGAAGTTCTATGACATCTATGTTTGAATCAATTATCCTACCTATCTTCGTGTCGTCGGCGAATTTGCTCATATCACTAGTAATTCCCTCATCAAGGTCATTGATATATATTATAAATAACAATGGGCCTAAGACTGATCCCTGTGGAACACCACTTGTTACAAGTCCCCATTCGGATTTAACCCCATTTATGCACACTCTCTGCTTCCTATTGGTGAGCCATGACTCGATCCATGACAGCACTTTTCCCCCAATGCCATGAGCTGCCACTTTCTTTAACAGTCTCTGGTGCGGTACTCTATCAAAAGCCTTACTAAAGTCTAAATAAACAATATCGAATTCTTTATCGTGATCAACAGCCTCAAAAGCTTTACTGAAGAAGGTTAATAAATTAGATAGGCAGGAACGGCCCCTCGTGAATCCATGCTGGGTATCATTAATCAAATTATGGTTATCTAGATGGCTTCTAATAATATCAGCTATAATTGACTCTAGTAATTTGCCTACAATTGAGGTCAGGCTTATTGGGCGGTAGTTTGACGGTAGTGACTTGTCCCCTGCTTTAAAAATAGGAATTACATTAGCCATCTTCCACATATCAGACACTACACCTGTTTGAAGAGATAAATTAAAAATGTTAGATATTGGTTCACATAGTTCCATTTTGCATTCCTTAAGAACCCTTGCAAAAAGCTCATCAGGACCCGGCGATTTATTTTGTTTCAGTCGGTCCAGCTGTTTCATAATCATTTCGCTAGTGACTGTGATATTAAATAATTTATCTTCTTCTGGGCCTCTGTAAAAATTAATTACTGGGATATTATTAATGTCTTCCTGTGTGAAAACCGAGAGAAAATAATTATTAAAAATAGAGCACATATCATTCTCCTTGTCAGTAAGATGCCCAAAGTTATTTTTAAGGGGACCTATCTTATCCCTAACTTTTGTTCTATAAACCTGGAAAAAACTTTTGGGTTAGTTTTGAATCCTAGCAACTTTAATTTCATAGTCCCGTTTAGCTTTTCTTATTCCCTTTTTAACGTCCCTCTTAATGTCAGTATACTGATTTATAAGATGACCCTCACCTCTTTTTATGCGCCTATAAATTCCTTTCTTCTGCCCTAAAAGATATTTGAGCCTATTATTCATCCATTTTGGGTCATTTCTACTTGATCTAATTTCTTTATACGGGATAAATGTTCTTTGGGCAGCCTGTATAGTGTTAAGAAAACTGTCATATTGATACCTCTCTTCTTCACCCCAGTCCACAGTTGATAAGTGTTCTCTAAGTCCATTATAATCTGCTAAGCGAAAATCTGGGACCATTACTGAATTATCCCTACTATCATACATCCATTCAATGCTAAAGGTAATTGACTTGTGGTCGCTTGAGCCGAGTTCCTCTGTAATTTCTAAATTATTAACAAGGGTTTCCTTGCTTGCCAGAACCAAGTCAAGTAGTTATTTCCCCTTGTAGGTTCTGTTACAAACTGCTTCAAAAAGCAATCCTGAACTACTTCTAAAAGTCGTTAGATTCTAAATTCCCTGTCATGAAATTCCAATCAATCTGACTAAAGTTAAAGTCCCTAAATTACTACGTTATCGTGTCTTGTGGCCTTAACAATTTCCTCCCAAAGTAGTCTCCCTTGTTCCCTATCTAAGTTTGGAGGACGGTAAATCACGCCTAAAATCAATTTTTCACACCCCTCTGAAAATTCTATCCAGACAGACTCTGTATGTGTTAATTCAGACTTTATACCCGTTTTTATGCAACAATTTAAATGATCACGGACATAGAGTGCCACCCCACCTTTCCCGATACTTCTGTCTACTTGGAACAATTTAAAACCCTGAATGTGACATTCGGCAGGCAAGTCCCGATTTTCATATTAAACCATGTCTCAGTTATTGCAAAAACATCAATATTACCCGTACTTGCAACTAATCTCAACTCGTCCATCTTATTCCTAGCCTACGACTATTGGTGTAATATATATTTAGGAGACCCTCCTTTCTCTTTACCCTTCCTGCTCATCTCTGTTTTCCACTATACCTACATGGTAAGGGAGAACCAACATATTTTTGGTTGAAGGGACAACCAACCTTATTCAAACCAAAAATATGTTGGTTCTCCTTACCATGAAACCAGTTGATATGCCTTCCTTTCTTAAGAATTTTAATATCAAAGTTGTATTTAAAATCT
>WNWK01050749.1:0-12725 GCA_009830355.1 Cherax destructor | reverse complement strand
AAAAAAAAAACTTTCATCATCATTCCTCCATCACTGTCTTCCAGGGGCATGCTTACACTACAGTTATAAAACTGCAACATTTAACATCCCTCCTTCAGAGTGGGGCTTTTACTTCCCCCCCAGGCTAAGCCCAGCCTGCGGGTTTTCCCCTGAACCCCTTCATAAATGTTACTTTGCTTCCCCCAACAGCCCAAGTTTTAAAAAACCATTTGTCTCCATTCCTCCTAAAAAATACCCCCCATGCTTGCTGGAAGCCCAAACCCCCTTGCACAAAAAAACCTCCACCCCCCCCCCAACCTTTCCTAGGCCGACCCTACCGCCTTCCCCCCCTACAGTTTATACCTCTTGAAGTCATTCTTTTTGTTATTCTCTCTACATGCCCAAACCACCTCAAAAACCCCCTCCTCAGCCCTCTAAATAGTCTTGGAATCCGCCCTCCTTTTTCCACACTATAAATTCGCGATTATATTCACAACACAAATTTAAACATGACATCCCATTGCCTCCAGCCTTCTCCTTGTTGCAATTTCACCACCCATGCTTCACACCCATATAAGAGTGTTGGTATAATTATCCTTAAAATTCCCTTTTCCCACAGACAAAGTTTTTTGTCTCCACAGACCCTAATTGCCCCACTTACCCTTTTATATAAACCATGATTCACCTCATCCTTCAAAAGCCCATCTGCTGCCCACCCACCCTAAATTTAAATCACCCCTCCCCCAAACTCTCTCCCTCCAATCTGATATCCAATCTTTCACCTAATCTTTTTTACCTCATCCCCTTACTTTTTCCTATTTCACTTTCAATTTCCTTTTTTGGGGTTAACTATATTCTTATACATTCCCCTCTTTGTTTCCCCACAGAAAAAGTTTTTTGCCCCACAGACCCTAATTCCCACCCCTTTTCCCTCATCAACTCATGATTCTCCTATCCTTCATAGACCCATCTCGCACGTCCACCCCAAAAATTCTGAATACATTCCCCCCTCCATACTCTCTCCCTCCAATCTGATATCCAATCTTTCATCACCTAATCTTTTGTTATCCTCATCACCTTACTCTTTCCTATATTCACTTTTAATTTCCTTCTTCTTATACCCTACCAAACTCATCCACCAACCTCTGCAACTTCTCTTCAAATCTTCCAAAAGCACAGTGTCATCAGAAAAAAGCAGCTGCGACAAGCTCCCACTTTGTGTTAGATTCTTCATCTTTAACCCCACACCTCTTGCCCTCACCTGCACATTCACTTCTCTTACAACCCCATCTATAAATATATTGAACAGCCATGGTGCCATCAACATCCTTGTGTAAGCCTACTTTTGAAAATACTCTCCCTCTCCCTATATACTCTAACCTGAGCCTCACTATCTTCGTATAAACTCTTCCTGCTTTCAGTAACCTACCTCCTATTCCATACACCTGCAACATCTCCACATTGCCCCCTATCCACCCTGTCATACGCCTTTTCCAAATCCATAAATGCCACAAAAACCTCTTTACCCTTATCTAAATACTGTTCAGCTATATGTTTCACTGTAAACACTTGGTCTACACACCCCTACCTTTCCTAAAACCTCCTTTTTCATCTGCTATTCTACTATCCGTCTTGCTCTTAATTTTTTCAATAATAACTCTACCATACACTTTACCAGGTATACTCAACAGACTTCTTTCTTTCTTTCAACACGTCGGCGTTTCCCACTGAAGCGGGGTGGCCCTAAAAGGAAACGAAAGTTTCTCCTTTTAATAACATAGAAAAGGAACACTGCAGCAGGCCTGTTGACCCATACTAGGCACGTCCTTCACATTCCATCCCACTAACAGAATATTTGTTCTACCCAATCTTCAATGATCCCCAAGAAATAAGGTTTGATAATTATATTTACTCATGTGCAATTCCCCCCAAATCCAACCCTCTCACTCATGAATTTATCCAACCTAAATTTGAAACTACCCAAGGTCCTTGCTTCAATAATCCTACTAGGCAGACTGTTCCTCATCAACTCCCCTATTTCAAACCAATACTTTCCTATATCCTTTCTAAATCTAAACTTATCTAATTTGAATCCATTATTGGGTTATCTCTTGGTGAGATATTCTCAAGACCTTATTTATATCCCCTTTGTTATACCATTTTCCACTTGTATACCTCGATCATGTCTCCCCTCATTCTTCGTCCTACAAGTGAATGTAATTTTAGGGTCTTCAATCTTTCTTCATACGGAAGATTTCTAATGCTATGTATTAATTTAGTCATTCTACGCTGAATGTTTTCTAAATTAATATCCATTCTATAATATGGAGACCAGAATTGAGCTGCGTAATCTAGGTGAGGCCTTACTAACGATGTATAAAGCTGTAATATAACCTCTGGACTTCTGTTGCTTACACTTATTGATATAAAACCCAGTAATCTGTTTGCCTTATTACGTACGCTTAGGCATTGCTGTCTTGGCTTAAAGTTGCTGCTACCATAACCCCCAAGTTCTTTTTGCAATCTGTTGGCTAAGTTCTACGTAATTTAACTTATAAGTGCTTGGGTTATGGACACTCCCGAGCTTCAGAACTTTGCATTTATCTACGTGTACATTGAACTGCATCTGCCACTTTTCTGACCAGGAATTGAGTTTGTCTAAATCCTCCTGAAGTTCCTGACATCTACGTTAGAATCAATTATCCTACCTATCTTCGTGTCATCAGCGAATTTGCTCATATCACTAGTAATTCCTCATCAAGGTCATTGATATATATTATAAACAACAACGGGCCTAAGACTGATCCCTGTGGAACACCACTTGTTACAGTCCCCACTGGATTTAACCCCATTTATCACACTCTCTGCTTCCTATTGGTGAGCAATGACTCGATCCATACAGCACTTTTTCCCAATGCCATGAGCTGCCACTTTCTTTAACAGTCTCTGGTGCGGTACTCTATCAAAAGCCTTATTAACCCTTTGTGTTTGTCGATATATACGTCTTACGAGCCACTGTTTCGGACGTATCTATACGCCTAAAATTTTAGCGCTCAAATCAAACAGGAGAAAGCTGGTAGGCCTACATGTGAGAGAATAGGTCTGTGTGGTCAGTGTGCGCAGTATAAAAAAATCAGGCAGCCAGTGGTGCATTGTGGGAACGCCATTTCAGTAGTCCTTGTTCAGCATGCCTAGCGGTAAGAATTATCTGACTCCCGGCGCATCTGGGACTGTTTTTCTTCCTCAATGATAGCTCTAACACAGATGGAAGTGTCTCTGAAGATGAATTTCATGGTTTTGAGGAGTTTGTGACCGAAAGCAATGCCCAGGATACCAGAAGGAAGGAAGGAAAAAGAAAGAAAGTAAGGAAGGAAGAGATGAGAGGAAGGAAGGAAGGAAAGAAGAGATGAAAGGAAGTAAAAGAAGGAAGGAGGAAAGGAAGGAAGGAAGAAAGAAAGGAAGTAGAGATGAGAGGAAGGAAAGAACAAAAGAAGAAAGAAAGAAAGGAGATGAGAGGGAAGTCCACACACTTCAGCGGTAAGGAAGTTGATGGAAAGTGTCCAGTCATTATATGTGTATATATATTATAGAACAATAGAAATAGGTTGGTAGGTAATAAGTGGTAGGCAAGTAAGTGAGGTAAGTGGTGGGCAAGTGGGGAGCAAGTAGGTGGGTAGTAGGTGGGTAAGTGGGTAAGCAAGAGGTGAAGCAAGTGGGTAAGCAAGTGGGTACGTAGTAGGTACGTAAGTAGGTACATAAGTGGTACGTAATTAGGTACGTAATTAGGTAAGTAAGTAGGTAGAAAGGACTGTGGGAAAAAAGAGCTTGGGACCCCATGGGTGTTGACAGGTGAGTAGTGGTATAATATGTCATTTTGACAGCAGCCGACCTGACTCAGCATATTTACAAGTCCACACACTCACAACAACCAAACCGAAGCCTAATATAAGTTCTATGAAGTGTCCAGTGATATATATGCGTATACGTATATAGAAACCAGAAGGAAGGAAGGAAGGAGATGAAAGAAAGGAAGGAAGGTAGGTAGGAAGGAATGTAGGAAGGCATGTAGGAAGGAAGGTTGGAAGGAAGGAAAGAAGGAAGGAATGGCAACCCAGAAACAACAACCAGCTTCCAGAAGCTAATAGCAATTCTATGAAGTGTCAAGTGATTATATATGCGTATATATAGAAATCAGAAGGAAGGAAGATGAAAGGAAGGAAGGAATGTAGGAAGAAAGGTTAGGGAAGGAATGTAGGAAGGAAGGAATGTAGGAAGGAAGGAAGGTCGGAATGATGGACCCAGACACAACAACCAGCTTCCAGAAGCTTATAGCAGTTCTAGGCACGTGTCCAGTGACTTGTGTATTTATAGAAACCGGGAAGGAAGAAAGGAAGGACGAGAAGGAAGGAAGGAAGGAAGGTAGGTAGGTAGGTAGGTAGGTAGGTAGGTAGGTAGGTAGGTAGGTAGGAGGTAGGAGGGGGAAAGGGAAAGGGAAAGGGAAAGGGAAAGGGAAAGGGAAAGGGAAAGGGGGTAGGAAGGAATGTAGGAAAAAGGAAGGAATGTAGGAAGGAAGGAATGACGACCCAGACGACCATCAACCTAGGATAACTACCTAACACAACTGCCAGCTACTTTTTTGAAGAAAACTGCTCAGAAGAGATGTTTTGTCTGTGCATATACAAAAAAACACCCACAAAAATGCAGAGACATTCGTTTTTATGTGTGAGGAATGTAAACACCACTGTGCATGTTTCAAAGAGTTCCACAAGCTGCAGAACTTTTATGAACATGTCCAGTGACTGTACTTTTGTATATATACTATAGAACAATAGTAATAAAGATTTTTTTTGTATTGTTCATTTGTGTAAACAAGTTTTGTAAACAATATAAAGATACTAATGTTTATGCTATTATTGTGTTGGATACAACGAATGTATATATATACATTGCACCTTATCTTGGCCTCACAGGCCACATAAGTTACGCAAAATAAGAAAATAGTGAAAAAAAACAAGAAATCTATGAATGGAAGTAAACAAATGTTTACTGAGTGAGCGGCAGTCGCCGATGTTGCCATACGCGGCTCATTTTCTGCCAACTTTACACCTCCATATCTCGGTAAGTATTGATGGCAAAAATCTGTTTTAGGATAAAAACAATCAGAAAAATAATCTTAACATTTTGATAAGAAAAAATAATTTTTTTTTTTTTCGAATATTTTGCGACAACAGAATGGCACTCAGGATTGAGGGTTGCGACAGTCAAGGGGTTAAAATCTAAATAAATAATATCGAATTCTTTATCGTGATCAACAGCCTCAAAAGCTTTACTAAAGAAGGTTAATAAATTAGATAGGCAGGAATGGCTCCTCGTGAATCCATGCTGAATATTATTAATCAAATTATGGTTATCTAAATGGCTTCTAATAATATAATGTGATCCTTTATTGACAACGTTTCGGTCACACAGTGGGCTTTATCAAGCCACAAACAGATCTCAAATCTGGGTTTGATTGGTGTCGTGGGTGCGGGAGTGAATTCTTGGGTAGCTTTGGGTAGTGGTGATTTTAATAAGGACCTGCCTTGCATGGGCCTGTGGCTTTCTGCAGTGTTCCTCCTTAAGAACATAAGAAAGGAGGAACACTGCAGCAGGCCTTTGGCCCATACTAGGTAGGTCCTTCCAATCCATCCCACTTACAATATTTGCCCACCAAATTTTCATAAGAACATAAGAAACATAAGAAAGGAGGAACACTGCAGCAGGCCTGTTGGCCCATACTAGGCAGGTCCTTCACAATCCATCCCACTAACAGAATAATTGCCCAACCTAATTTTCAATTCTATCCAAGAAATATGCTTTAATGATTCTATTAACTCAAGTGCAGTCCCACTCAAATCCAACCCCTCTCACTCATGTATTTATCCAACCTAAATTTGAAACTGCCCAAGGTCCTAGCTTCAATAACCCTACTAGGCAGACTGTTCCACTCATCAACTACCCTATTTCCAAACCAATATTTTCCTATATCCTTTCTAAATCTAAACTTATCCAATTTGAATCCATTATTGCGGGTTCTCTCTTGAGAGATATCCTCAAGACCTTATTTATATCCCCTTATTAATACCCATCTTCCACTTATATACCTCGATCATGTCTCCCCTCATTCTTCGTCTTACAAGTGATGTAATTTAAGGGTCTTCAATCTTTCTTCATACGGAAGATTTCTAATGCTATGAATTAACTTTGTCATTCGTCGCTGAATGTTTTCTAACAATTTATATCCATTCTGTAAAATGGAGACCAGAACTGAGCTGCGTAATCTAGGTGAGGCCTTACTAATGATGTATAAAGCTGTAATATAACAGCTGGACTTCTGTTGCTTACACTTCTTGATATAAACCCCAGTAATCTATTTGCTTTATTTCTTACGCTTAGGCATTGCTGACTTGGTTTGAGGTTGCTGCTTACCATAACCCCCAAATCCTTTTCGCATTCTGTACGGCTGAGTTCAACATTATTAAGCTGGTAGGTGCTAGGGTTATGAACATTCCCGAGCTTTAGAACTTTGCATTTATCTACATTGAACTGCATCTGCCATTTTCTGACCAGGAATTGAGTTTGTCTAAATCCTCCTGAAGTTCCGTGACATCTACGTCTGAATCGATTATCCTACCTATCTTCGTGTCATCAGCAAATTTGCTCATATCACTAGTAATTCCCTCGTCAAGGTCATTTATATATATTATAAACAACAACGAGCCCAAAACCGATCCCTGTGGAACGCCACTTGTTACAGATCCCCACTCAGATTTAACCCCATTTATGCACACCTCTGCTTCCTATTCGTGAGCCATGACTCGATCCATGAAAACCCTTTTCCCCCAATGCCGTGAGCAGCCACTTTCTTTAACAGTCTCTGATGTGGTACTCTATCAAAAGCCTTACTAAAATCCAAATAAACAATATCGAATTCTTTATCATGATCAACTGCCTCAAAAGCCTTACTGAAAAAAGTTAATAGATTAGTTAGGCAGGAACGGCCCCTGGTGAATCCATGTTGAGTATCATTAATCAAATTATGCCTATCGAGATGGCTTCTTATGTTATCAGCTATAATCGACTCTAATAATTTGCCTACAATTGATGTTAGACTTATTGGCGTAATTTGATGGTACGACTTGTCCCCTGCTTTAAAAATAGGAATTACATTAGCCATCTTCCACGTATCAGACATTACACCTGTTTGAAGAGATAGGTTAAAAATGTTAGTTAAGGGTTCACAGAGTTCCATTTTGCATTCCTTAAGAACCCTTGAAAAAAGCTCATCAGGACCTGGCGATTTATTTTGCTTCAAACGGTCTATCTATTTGGACATGATACAAAGAATTACATTTGGTTATTGAGATTACATGAGGTGTACATGCCAAAAGCCCCTAGTATGCAGGGCATTTTGGGCAGACTTAAAATTAACTTAAAACTAAATTGTAAGAATTTTTGTAGATAGTATACAATGAGTAAAGGTGAGTATTTAAGCTATGAAATTTGAACATAGTTTTGTACTTTTGTCTTCATTATAAAATTAATTAAATCAGATTAAACAAATCAAAGCAATAATAATAATAAAATAATAAAAAGTTATGGTTGATAATTTATAAAATAAGTAAAGTTGCATATCTAAGTTATAAAGTTTGAATATAAGTTGAACATATCAATTTCTTCTTCTTTCTTTCAACACGTCAGCCGTTTCCCACCGAGGCAGGGTGGCCCAAAAGGAAAAACGAAAGTTTCTCCTTTTACATTTAGTAATTTATTCAGGAGAAGGGTTACTAGCCCCTTGCTCAGGCATTTTATGCGCCTCTTACGACACGCATGGCTTACGGAGGAAGAATTCTGTTCCACTTCCCCATGGAGATAAGAGGAAATAAGAACAAGAACTAGTAAGAAAATAGAAGAAAACCCAGAGGGGTGTGTATATATATGCTTGTACATGAATGTGTAGTGTGACCTAAGTGTAAGTAGAAGTAGCAAGATGTACCTGAAATCTTGCATGTTTATGAGACAGAAAAAGACACCAGCAATCCTACCATCATGTAAAACAATTACAGGCTTTCGTTTACACTCACTTGGCAGGACGGTAGTACCTCCCTGGGCGGTTGCTGTCTCCAACCTACTACCTAGGAACATATCAATTAATTGTAGCAATTTATTGCAGCAATGCAACTAATTGAGTGAGATAACAATTTAAAACAATTAATTGCATTGCAGTTAGTTTCGTGGTCATTATAATGTAAGTGTTGTGGGAATAATTAGCTACGTATGTATTATTCATGACAGGTTTTACATTCATTCATTCGTTCATTCATACATTACATTGAATTGATTAGTCAGGTTTTACGTTAAGTGATTATTCTACTTTGCTGGGAATGGTTGATATGGAGCAATTAGCTTTGGGTAGAAGGTGGTTTTTTAGCATCGTTTTGAATTGGGGTACAGGTAGGGTTTCTTTGGCAATGACAGGTAATGAATTCCAAATTTTCGTGCCTTTTATGTGAATTGAGTTTTTACATAGTGTTAGGTGGACACGGGGAACATCGAGTGATCTGTGTCTAGTGTTATGGTCATGTGTCCTGTTAAAATTAGTAAGGAGAAGTTTGAGTGGTGGGTTAATATTTGCATAGAGTGTTCTATGTATGTAATAGGCACAGTAAAAAGTATGGATGTCTTGTATGGTGAGTAAGTTTAGGTTTTTGAATATTGGTGGAGTATGTTTCCTGGAGTGAGAATTTGTTATCATTCTAACTGCTGCCTTTTGTTGTGTTATTAGTGGTCTGAGATGAGTTATTGATTTAGAGCCCCATGCGCAGATTCCATAGGTGAGGTAGGGTAAATGAGTGAGTGATATAGGGTAAGGAGAGCTGGTTGTGGAACATAGTACCGTATCTTGGATAGTATTCCCACGGTCTTTGAGACTTTCTTGGAGATTTGTTGTATGTGTGTCTGAAATTTGAGGCCACTGTCAAGATGGATTCCTAAGAATTTTCCCTCTGTGAGTTTTGCGATAGGGGACCCGTTTATCATTATGTTAAGTGGTGCGTTTGTAGCTCTGTTCCCAAACTGGATAAAATAGGTTTTATCAATATTGAGAGTAAGTTTGTTGGTCATCATCCAGGTAGATATTTTCTGCAATTCAGTATTTGCAGTGTTGGCTAGTGTGTCTGGGCTTGGGTGAGAGATAACGTATGTAGTGTCATCTGCAAAAAGTATGGGTTTGAGTAGTTGAGATGCATTTGGTAGGTCGTTAATGTAAATGAGAAAGAGTAGTGGGCCAAGAACACTTCCCTGTGGGACACCTACGGTAATAGTTTGCGCGGTGGAGCTAGCTCCATTTGTGTACACATATTGGTTTCTGTTGCTAAGGTATGATTTTAGGTAGTTTAGGGAGTGTCCTCTTATACCATAGTGCGATAATTTTAAGTGTAACAGATCATGGTCAACTGTATCAAAAGCTTTACGTAAATCAATGAAGATTCCCACTGGGATTTCTTTTTTCTCAAGGGCGGTGTAAATTATTTCTAACATGTGTATAATGGCATCATTTGTATTTTTATTAGGCCTGAATCCAAATTGACAGTGGTTGAGTACGTTGTTGGAGGTGAGGTAGGAATATATTTGTCTATGAATTAATTTTTCAAAGATTTTGGAGAGAAGGGGTAAGTTAGATATCGGCCTGTAGTTATTCAGGTCTGCTTGATCTCCTCCCTTATGTATTGGGGTGACCCTCGCTATTTTGAGTATTGATGGGAAGGTAGAGGATTCAATAGATGAGTGAATAGTATAGTGTGAGTAGGGCAGATTGTGGTACATAGTAACGTATCTTTGTGAGGATCCCAACTGTTTTGGATACTTTGTTATGTGTTGGATATGGGTGTTGAATTTCAGGTTGCTGTCAAGGTGCAGACCCAGGAATTTGCCCTCATTATGTTTAGCAATAAGAGTGTTGTCAATCATAATGTTCAGCTGGACATCACCTGTTCTGCTCCCAAACAGAATGTAGAAGGTTTTGTCAATATTAAGTAAGTTCATTGGCAGTAATCCAGGTCGATATTTTTACTAGCTCTTCATTAATAACAAGTGACAGTTGTGGTATACAATTGTTCCTTGTTTAGTGTTACAACAGCTGTACTGCATGTTACAGTGCGTAACCAGCTGGCAGCAGAGTACCCGGCACTGACACCGACGGTGGTGACCATGGCACTGCAGTCGGTGCACTACGACGAGATGCGTGCCAGACAGGTCATCAACAACATGGCCGAGTCGGACCGCAAGACACAGCAAGCTCTGGCAACCATCACACCAAAAATGTCAAGGTACGTACTCCCTTAAGTCAGCATTTTTTCATTACTGAAGCATTTTTTAACATCATAGATTGTATTAAATATATTTTCAGTTTATAATAAGAACATAATAAGGAAGGAGCACTGCTGTAGGCCTACTGGCCCAAGTTAAGCAAGTCCAAGTCACACTAGCTCATACTCACTCATGTGCTTGTCTAAGCACTACCTGTTACAGGTTTTGTAACGCTACCTGCTACAGTGGTTGTAACACAACCTGCTGCAGTGGTTGTAACACATCCTGCTACAGTGGTTGTAACACAACCTGTTACAGTGGTTGTAACAACCTGCTACAGTGGTTGTAACACTACCTGTTACAGTGGTTGTAACATTACCTGTTACAGTGGTTGTAACACAACCTGTTACAGTGGTTGTAACAACCTGCTACAGTGGATGTAACACTACCTGTTACAGTGGTTGTAACACACACTAAAATAGTAGCATTAACTGTAATAATAATATAATAAATAAAATGATAATAACACTACATTAGTAGCATTAACAGTAGTAATATTACAATAATAATAATAATTACGTGTTATAATAATGTAGTGAAGCATAAATATTCTTCTCTACACTGACTGGTTGATCAACCATATTATAGATATCATCCTTGTTAGTGTTATCATCCATATTATGGTTTAATTTATCATACAGTTTATTATACAGTATATTGTGCACTTTATTATATAGTTTATTATACAGTTTATCATACAATTTATCGTACAGTTACGATATAGTTTAAAATAATAATAATAATAATAATAATAATTTTTATTTCTATGCATGTTACAAGTGTACAATGTTATTGGTAGTTACAATTATAAAACAATTATAAAACTGTAATGCAAGGAGAGCCACTGGCATGCCATGGCATTAGGGGCAGTTTATTCTAGAGACTTATTCACTAAGTACTTAATGCTAAAGAAATTGATTGAGTTTATTCTAGTTCTGTATTATTTAAATTATTATATGGTTATACATACTATTAAAAGACAATACAAGAGAAATTGTTGAGTTTAATCTACAGTGGTACCTCGACTTACGATATTTTTTCATTCCAGAATGCTGTTCAAGTGCCATTACCAAACGAATTTATCTCCTTAAGAAATGTTGTAAAATAGACTAGTCCTTTTAGACCCCCAAAATTACACTTACAAAAGCATTTAAAAAAAAATAAACTTACATAAAAGGGTGAGTTTGGGGACCATCGTAAGTCGAGTACCACTGTAGTTGTATAATTTATTTCAAGTTACAGTATGTTGATGCTATACTAGTATAATAACAATACTAGAAATTGTTTTTAGAGTTTCTTCTAGATATATATTTTATTTCAAATTAAGAAAATGATGATACTATAAGATTTTAAATGACAATATGATGATATGAAATTGCAACAAGTGTTAAGGAGGATGAACATATCAAATTGAGATCATCTTAAGTAAAATAATATTGGGTTTGAAGTTTGTTACAGTATGAGTATTTAGTATAGGGTGAGTAGGTGATTTTGAGAAGAGTCTTGAATTGATTTTCCGACAAGGTTAACTTATATTTACTGGTAATGAATTCCAGATTCTGGGGCCCTTTATGTGCATAGAATTTTTTCATTGGTTAGTATGGACTCGGGTATGTCAAATAGTGATCTGTGTCTTGTGTCATGTTCGTGGGACCTATTAAAGTTGTTGAGGAGAATTCTGAGCGCAGGGTTGATATTAGCATGTAGAGTTTTATGTATGTAGAAAGGGACATGAATAGGTATGAATATTTTTATGGTGAGTAGTTTTAAGGTTCTGAATATAGGTGGAGTATGCTGTCTAGAGTGGGAATTTGTTATCATCCTGACTGCAGCCTTTTGCTGGGTTATGAGTGGTCTAAGGTGATTTAATGTTGTTGAGCCCCATGCACAGATTCCATAGGTGAGATAAGGGTAGATAAGAGAATGATATAGTGCAATGAGAGCTGGTTGAGGCACATAATAGCGTATCTTAGATAATATACCTACTGTCCTTGAGATTTTCTGGAAATTTGTTGTATGTGTGTTTGGAATTTAAGACTACTGTCAAGGTGGATTCCTAGGAATTTTCCCTCTGTAGCCTTGTGATGGGTGAACCATTTAGCGTTATGTTAAGAGGAACATTTGCAGCTTTGTTTCCAAACTGGTTAGTATGGACTCGGGGTATGTCAAATAGTGATCTGTGTCTTGTGTATGTTCGTGGGACCCATTAAAGTTGTTGAGAGGAATTCTGAGCGCAGGGTTGATATTAGCATGTAGAGTTTTATGTATGTAGAAGGCACATGAATAGGTATGAATATTTTTTATGGTGAGTAGTTTTAAGGTTCTGAATATAGTGGAGT